>JAQJVL010004669.1:0-42375 GCA_035578905.1 Stictocephala bisonia
TTTGGTCAAAATGCTGTTTTTGGTAATTGATAGATGAACTACTATAGTTGGTGGAATTGGTCAGTAGGTGGATTGGTGAATGAGAACCTCTAAAAATGCTAAGCATGAATTGATATGAATCTGGACAAATCACATTTAAAAAATACTTTTCTTTATATTAAGCGCCTCAGCATACAGTGTAGTGTTAGAAAAGTAAATTTAAACGATGGCATCTCATGAGTTGACAATTATTCAATGTTGACACAAAACAAAGTGATTTCCTGACATTAGGAAAAAACAGCTGAAATAAATGTTGTTCCTCTCAGGAAACATTTATTTAGTCCTTACGGGAGTAGTGGACCTTTGAACGAGATACATCAGTTATAGTAGTTTAAATACAAACTTAAATTATATTTTTCTATTCTAAAAATAGAATAAAATAAGTTGCATCTGTTAATATATTCGTGCACTTAACATTAAAACAAAATATGACTTACCTAATACAATTATTGCTGTAACACTGGTTTAACGTTGGTGTCTTTCTAAAAAAAAATAAAAACATTAGTTTTATAGTTATACATTAAGTAATTTATAAAATAAAAAAATAGTTTCATGTTTCATAAAATCAGGTAATATCCAGCAAACATGAAAGACCTCAATATTACAGAAATTGGAGACAAATTTAACTGTTGCATGATTATAAATAAACAATGTTAGGATTAATTGGGAAATTGAATAAAAAAACTAACATTTAAAAAAATAAATAAATAATGACACAGATGACCTTTACCCAATGTTGAAAATTGAAACTTTCTTTATAAATACCACTATTATTTCTAATGTTTAAATTTTATTTACAAGAAACCTTTGCTCAAGTATTATAATCGTTTATTGATACGACAAAACAACTTCAAACATTCGCTGTATCGTTAGTGGTGGGGTTGGTAATTTGAATAACTAAAAGTACGTTACAGATCTTTACTAAGTATACAGATACCAATGAATGTTTAATAGTCTTGGGTTGTACAAGGCCTGAATAAAGTGTTAACGTTTAAATATTGTATTAGCTACTGGTATTTGGCCTCCACATATGGCAAATACAGTATAGTATGTAATGATCCACTATGTATTGAAGTAATAATATATATTTTAATGATAAATAATAAAGATCATGTACATATATAGGTTTATATGCTTAAATTAAGTCGTCTTCCAAAATATAACTTATAACTAAACATAAAATAACTAATTTCTGAAATACCAACTTTACTTTAGTTATATCATACAAGCTACCAACATTTATACTTTAATCTAAGATATGTTATATATTAAATACATATTTAATATTTTTACCAAAGGACTGCCAAACATGCTTAAAACACCTCTTATAACAGCAATGCAGTTAATTTTCATGAAGATAATTCAACAATCCAGCGCAGTATTTTCAAAATGAACGGCAAAGAGGAGGACTTTTTAATTTCCTGAGACAGATTGCTAGCTATAAGTAACTTTTCCTGATAAGTCAAACGTCCTTTCCCTCGAAATAAAGACTAGGGATATTTTTGAAAATGACAATTTAATTTTTATTTGTTGTAATATTCTAAAGAAAATATATTTATAATATTAAATAAATGTCTCAAACTGTCAAAAAATAAGTTTAATCGTATTTTACTTTCTTATTTGTTTTTATAAAATTAATATTCATGATAATGGTACATATTTACAGATAATTAATCAAATGGACTAACTATTTGGATAATCTGAGTTATGTAATATATTACATTTTATGAGTACCTTATTGAAATTGAAATGTCTACTATTATCGACATAGGATAAAATTAATATTTAGAAGCCAGTTTACTTAATAAATTACGTCTATATCATTAATTTGCCAGATTAAAACATAAACTACATCAAATATTGCATATTTTTAACTTTGGCCTTGACACGTTCAAATCATGTCTGATGACAATAAATAATTAATCTTTAACAGTGTTTTTCTAAACCAATTCATTTTATTTTAAATTTATTGTGCATTTAACATTCCAAAAGAGGGACCCAAATATCAGATAAACTGCATTTCGGCTAGTTTGAAGTCGTACTACTTGATAAAATATAAAGAATGCATTTCATTTGTAGAAATTTGTTATGTGAATAACTCCACTCGCAATATTACATGGGCCTTCAGGCCTGTGCGTGAACTTTATTAAACGAGTAAAATACCAATCGTTAGCTCAGTTTGGGATTCCAGCTTTGGACCTGGCCTCCCACAGTCTGAAGGTATAGCCCGTGGGCCACCATCAAAATATTAAATACTTTTTCATATTTTGCTTTAATAATATAACCAACCATTGATAACCGTGTTATGGTGAAGATTTAAATTTTTTAATTAATTCCCTTAAGAACACTAAATTTTCCTCTTTAACCTGGGAAAGATATTCATCTAATAACAAGCCATTTTATTCGTAAACGTAGGACGAGGATTGAATATTACAGTGAATACTACATGACAAGACTACACAAAAAATCTTAGAAGCGCCCACAAAGACACCAAACAAACGCACGTTTTTTTTATACATGTTGTCCATGCATTATTTAAAGCACGTTTGGTGAAGGTAAGAAGCATGGCTTATCCCTATGTTCGCCGCATGCTGATGCGTTCCAAAAGTAACTCGTGAAATAAATTCCCATTATATTCAGATGATTTTTTTTCATTCGAAAGGAGAGGACATTCTCTCCTTTAAGATTACTTTACCTATTCCTCATTGATATGTGCTGAGAACTTATTTAGACAGATTAAGGGAGAGAACCAGTACTGTACGTGGTAATATCAAATGGCTTTCATAGGCCAGCTGCCAAACTTATAAAAGATTTTAAATATTAAATAGATAAAATACCTAACTGAAGTAAAATCTTCATTACAAAGTAGATGTTAAAGTTTAAATAATTATCACCCTTCACAGAAATCCAGGATTCTTAACCATTCAACAACCATAAGTTATTGTTCTTCTCCCATCAATTGAAGACCAGCTATTCCCCTGAAAAGAACGCAATGGTCACTCATAAACTATGTGATCCATAGTTTGAACTTTGACTCCACAATCACATGACTAAATATTGGCAATATGTGGTGAAAATTACGAAAATACTGTACTCTAACAGTTAAGGTCAGGAATCGAACCTGTACTAATTGTAACTCGCATGCAAAATACTCTAACAGTTAAGGTTAGGAATCGAACCTGTCCTAATTGTAACTCGCATGCAAAATACTCTAACAGATAAGGTCAGGAATCGAACCTGTACTAATTGTAACTCGCATGCAAAATACTCTAACAGTTAAGGTCAGGAATCGAACCTGTCCTAATTGTAACTCGCATGCAAAATACTCTAACAGTTAAGGTCAGGAATCGAACCTGTCCTAATTGTAACTTGCATGCAAAATACTCTAACAGTTAAGGTCAGGAATCGAACCTGTACTAATTGTAACTCGCATGCAAAATACTCTAACAGTTAAGGTCAGGAATCGAACCTTTACTAATTGTAACTCGCATGCAAAATACTCTAACAGTTAAGGTCAGGAATCGAATCTGTACTAATTGTAACTCGCATGCAAAATCCGGACGCCTTAGACCACTAGGTCACTGGTTAACCCATGAAGTGTCGTAGGAATAAACCAAGTATCCGTCCCCTACTTGAACTTTACCATTGGATTGGCTAATAAAAGTCTCAATTTGGTAATAATTTCAACGTTTCTACATGATAATTGTATCCAAAATTGGCCGTTCGATAATTACCTAGTAGTTTTAGTTGAAAGGATTACTGTATAATGTAATTTAGTTACATGTCTTGAGCGTGCAGACATTTAAAAAAAGTAAGCACTGGTAAAATAATTTGTTTAATATTAAACGAATTTATCGGATTTTCCAATAGATCAAACATAAAAATCAGAATATGTTTCCCTTGTCAACAGTAAAGGTATTAACTATCAATACATTCATTTCGATAATGATAAATACTTAGTACAACATCAAAGTAATATACAATGTATATTAGGTTACATTTTCACATTGTTTTATATTTATTTGCATAATATTATTACTATTACAATACAATATATAGTTTTTTTATTTAGCAAAATATGTGTTGGTACATATACAATACAAGTAAAAGTCACACAACACAACATTTATATTGTAATAAATGTTGTGTTGTGTGACGTTTTACTTGTACTGAACACAACATCGTCGTATTGTTTTCGTAGGACACTGATCGTACAGGAGTTATGAGAAATGATAATATTACAGTAATTATAAAAATTACAAACTTGTATCTCAATTACTTTCTAATAGACGTTATTCCTGTTAAATTGATGTTTTATTTAGGGACATTTCAAGTACATTGGTGCAGAGCCATCCGTGTATATTAGTTTTGACCGAAAGTAGTAATGACACGTAAATATTTATAAAAACAAACAACCAAATTAAATGTTTCAATCAGAAGGCATTGCGAAATTTGAACGAAATCTATTCAAAAGCAAAACGAACGGAAATTACACTTTGACGGGGCAATTTTACAGTTCAGTCCTTGTCAAAGAGTATGTTACGAGACGTGTTTTTTTTTTTTTTTTTTTTTTTATTTATTTCTCTTTGCTAGGTCAATTTATTTGCAGACTAAGATATATTTCAAACATTGTAGGATATATTTCTCATAAACCCTATAATTTTAACCTATTGAGCCTATATAAACAACATATACAGATGAAAATTAATGAGAATATAATGGTAATAATGAGTTTTGCTAATTTAACTGTGTAATCTACGTACATAAGTTAAGTATTATTATTTATATTTATTATTGTGTGATAAAGTAATATTAAATCATATAAATGTTCCTGAATGCTTCATTCATATAAACTTTGTTTATTTATAGAGCAAAGTGTCACTGGTAGAATAGACTATTTCAAAATACTTTTAAATAAATTTATTTGGAAATATTACCTGCTAAATTGCAAAGTGAAAACTAAACGTTGTCCGCAAGTTAATCGCAGGTGTTGTATTATTTATGATTTTTTTTAAAGTTACTGCATAGTATGATATATACAACTCTTCCAGTGTTATAAAATAAAATCGATGTTTAGCTAATGTGTTAACCCCTTTCTCATACTCATAACTTACCTACTAAAGGTAATAATAGGGATTAAGAATCATATACTTCAATATTTCTTTACCTTTACTAGCCAGATTACATGGGCCTGTGTAGGCATGTACGTGAACTTTATTTATTTAGTGAGGTACCGACTGTTAGTTCTGTTAGGGATTCGAGCCTTGCATAGTGCACTCCATTGTCTGGGCCTTACCCTCTGAGTACGCTGTGAGTCAAACTATATCAGAATCAAGAATTCGTGATTGTTAAGATTTACCTTACACAATTGTGTATTCTCTTACCTTATATCCTTATAAGAAATATAAAATGTGTAAAATTTACGTATACTATACTAGTTGGTACTAGTGGCATAGTGTTGTAACCCAGCTACTTGGCGACAAGTGTTGTGGAGATTGTAGGTGATAGGTTCTGCGCTCGGTCCTCAGACTCCATAGAATAGGTGTCCAGAGACTCAATATCAAATTGTATTTTCAATAACTGCCACTAGTTTTACACTCTTAACAGAACATATTCTCTGCGTATTTTATTTTATTTATTAGTGTGGTTTCATAGTATTATTTATTATTGCATGTGAGTAATTTATATAAAGCCTTGACTGTTGTAATGTAATTATTGTTTTATTATATTCAATAGTAGTATAGAATGGGGTTTCTAGCACAGTGTGACGTCACGTCAGACCGCTACCAGCACAGGGTCAAAGGTCACCGCTAATCTGTTATCAGCCACGTGTTGACCTTGAGGTCAAGTTTACTATTGTTTACAACTGTTATCAGCCACGTGGTGACCTTGAAGGTCAGTTGGGCTAGGTCAGTGTTGTTTTGGTGTGACGTCACGCCGTTTTCGCGCTCTTACGTCTGCTAGTATCAGCTGATGCAAAAAAAAAATATCTGTTTCTCTGTTGTCTGCTAGTATCAGCTGATGCAAAAAATCTGTTTTTTCTTAAAATGTACTAACTGTGTTTTTTCCACAACAGTGTTACCAACTCGCACGATTAATTGTAGAAAAAATATATGTCAGTGCTGCCAACTCACACGATTTATTACATTATACTATAATAAATACATATACGATTATTAAAAATTATTTCTATATTAAATACAAACGTGTCGGGTGTTACAGTAATATTATTTTAATTCGTTATCCTTTTATATCCTTTTCGGTTGCGAATAAATACGTTAAAACGATCGTCAAGTATTAGGAGAACAGAACTTGGTAAGATTTCTGAACTCGGCCGTTGATATCATGAGCGCGCTATCATATCGCATGACCCTAGTGTCAGCCGGCGCGCGCTTTATCAGCCCGCTTTTCTTGGCAACAATTACGGTTTCTCTTCACTTCTGCTAGCCTAATACTCTATTTATTTTAAAACCTCTAAAATCGTTCACCTGAGCTAAACAAGGTATAATATGTTTAAATAAAATTAATTGAAGGATTGTTCTTAACCAGTCAACGTCTTTTTTCCCCTGATTTAATCAATAAAGAGTATTTGAATTATAGTTTTCATACATATAGTAAATGATATTCATATAATAATTAATATTTATATTATCGAAAACTCTATGAAAAAAGACGTGCTTTAATTAAAGTGTATTTTTTTTTTCTTGTTACACAGTATACAGTATTAATTTGAATTATAATAGTAATATTTTGTATTTTATATAGTATTAATTTGTTCTAACCGTTTAACAAATGAACCAGAGGGTTTCTTGTTGTTGTATAGCTTTTTTTCATAACAGCTGATTATTTTTACAACAGCTGATGTGTCTTCTGCTACCAGAGAACTCTTTGTATATGAGAAAATTTTCTAAGTCTAATTTTGCTGATGCAATATTTCATCATCTGTACTTTGAGTTTGGATCTTGACCACCACGCGGCCTAACACGTGTGCACGCGGTCTGACACATGTTCAATTGACGTCATTTACTGAGTATAAATACACCGAGATTTCAAGCACGCAGCATCTGCAGTTGTTTCAAGCTCTAGAGACCAACGGCCCCAACGTCTTTTCCGGAAGCTCTAGACTTGAACAACCTGATCATTTGGCTGTAGCAGATAGTGAATCTGGTGAGTAGATTTCCTAATTTATTAGCATTATTAGTTATGAACAGTAACTATTTTATACATTTTTTAACATCATTTTCAATTAATATTTTTAGCAAAATAATTATTATAGTCTTTTATGAGAACTAATATTTTAGAATTTATTAACAGATATTTCTTTAACTAAATTATTTAACAACACAATTTAATAATGTGTTAGTTTTTTTCATAAAAATGTTTGGAGAATACAAATTAGTTCATTTATGTAAAATATTATATTTCTAATTTTAAACAATATTTTAACATTAATTGCATGACATTATTTACAGTTGTGTTTTATTTTCAATCATACAACTAATTTAACTAAATTACTTCGTTCTAGTAAATTATTAAAGTTGTTAGTTTTATAAAAATGTTATGATAAAATAATAAATTTTTATTCTCATCCATTTTTTACAAGTTTATAATCTAAAAAATAATTTTATGATATGATTTAGTTATGAAAATTATTTCCTACTTCATCAATCCGATTACACTTTTATGTATAATTTAAATAAAATACGTATAACTTAAACTACTAAATTTTATTTTTTATGATTTAATTAAAATATTTAATAACAAATTTTATTAAGTTTTATTAATTTCTGGAAAATAATAATATAATTTTAAATTATTTGAATTTATAACCAATTTGAGAATCTTTTTTAAACCAATCAAAATATATATAGATATTTTTTGTTTTCTTTACAGATTCTATTACTCAACTACACTATATTCCTGTCTTCTGATTCTACAACTATATATACTTCATTCCTGTCTTCTGATTCTACAACTATATACTTCAACTATACACTACATTCCAGTCTTCAGATTCTTCAACTATCTCCACTTCGTTCCTGTCTTCAACTATCTCCACTTCGTTCCTGTCTTCAAGACACAACTACTACTAATTTAGAAAAGTGAGTTTCATTCATATGATATATATTAATACATTTCTTGTTAATATTTTCAATGTTTTGTTTTTTATTCTCACAGGTCTTCCAATTCAAATAAATTCTTTTCTCACATAAGTAATTTAATGTTTCGGTGTTAACGAAGCTCTTCAAGTTAAGGTTTAAAGAGTTCACAACAAAAATCTATGTAAATCTGTCCATGCTCTCTTTTTAGCTTATAACTAAGCCATTTATCGACTGACATTGATCATATTTTATATTTAGATGGTACACGGCTAAAACTTCTTAATACAGTTATATTACAGTTTTTAATGTGGAAAGAATAAGCATATTCTTCTTTGTTTAAAGCTACTATCAAAACAAATAAGACCAATCCTTTATAATAGTGATTTTCTTCACATTGAATATGAAAGAATATTGATACATTTGTTTTTTTGTTTTTTTAGTTTGCAATGGCTTCCTCTAACCCGGGTACTTCAAGCAACTCCAACCAGGTTGTTAATTTGG
Organism: Stictocephala bisonia; assembly: GCA_035578905.1. Classification (NCBI taxonomy): domain Eukaryota; kingdom Metazoa; phylum Arthropoda; class Insecta; order Hemiptera; family Membracidae; genus Stictocephala; species Stictocephala bisonia. The sequence goes on from JAQJVL010004669.1 coordinate 8,643, forward strand.
AAGATGATGTGAGGTCTGAGGCTGGTTTTGAAGAAAGTGGTATGTCATCATTTAGACTTATTCATCTGTTAGAAAATTTATTTGTACTAGGCATGACTAGCCTAGATAAATGGGAAATAGGTCTAAATTTTATGAAAAACGCATCCTGATGTTACATCACACCCTGTATTACTTCAGATTTGGTTTACTCTAAATCAACTATTTCTAACATTTTCAAACCACGTTTATGCCCACGCAGATCCTAGCTGTGATAAGTTACCTTATTTCACGTCCGAAGAAAAGAGCTTTGATGAAATAACAACCATTCTAAAACCTATGCTAAATAAAAAACCTTTAAAAGAAAAGTCTTACACTTATGATATTGTTCAGAAGGTTTTAAGCGTATTTAGATCAGCCTCACTACTACCCGGTACAGATTCTGGCAAAGAATCTGGAAAAAAGAGGAAAAATAATAAAAACGAATCATCTAAGAATCAGAAAAAAAGTCGGAAACACTCTATATCATCTTGCTCTTCAGATTCTTCCTCAAGTTCCTCATCTTGTGAGTCCGAAGACTCTGATGATTCACAAGAAAATTTCAGTAAATTATTTTCACAAACTAAAAATAAACAAACAAAACATGTTATTATAAAGCAAACACTACAATATAATGACGGGAAAAAAAAGGCGAAAAATCACAACCCCAGGTGAAACAGGGAATCAATTGATTAAAATAGAGATCACTGATACCAAGGATTTAAAGAAATGTTCCAGTGAGAAAACTTACTGGCAACAAGTTTCAAAAAAAGGTGTGTTTTCTCCTCAACACTAAAACAAGTGAAGAGGATAAAGCAATATTCAAAGATATAGATAATATTTTAGTTAAAATTGGCCAACAAATGTCTAAAGTAAAAAATGAAAAACATGAAGAATTGTCTATAGATTGGTACTCAAAAAAGAAACAATAATTGTATAACTTATAAGTAAAATGTAAGTAGTAAATAATGACCATAATAGCGATTTTTTTTTCAGTTCATAACGATAAGCTTGGTTTTTTGAAATTAACTGAGTATGCATTTCCACCTCATCGTGTCACACCGTTTGCAGCAGGATACGATTTACGCAGTGCATATGATGTAATTTGTTCCGAAACATGGTAAATCTTTGATAAAAACTGATATGCTTTAGTTTTATCACCTTATTGCTATGGTAGAATAGCTCCAAGGTCTGGATTAGCTTTAAATCACTTTATCGATGTAGGTGCAGGTGTTGTAGACCGTGATTATACGGGAAATATTTGTGTATTACTTTTTAATCATTCTGAAAACGATTTTCTTGTAAAGAGAGGAGATCGGATTGCACAGCTAATTTGTGAAATGTGTTTATACCCCGATTTGTATGAAGTTAAAAATATTCAAATGACTACTAGGAGTAGTGGAGGATTTGGATCTAGTGGTTTGAATTAAAATAAAGTCTAATGCATTACATTTTTCTTTTCAGATTAATACTTCTTGGAAATTAATTGGCAATTTTAAGTTTAATAAAATGGAAAGACATTCGGAGCCGATGGATATCGACAGAAGTGATACATTACCCGTTGGAAACATGAACTTGAGGCGAAAAGTAAATAGATTAAACCTGATGCCATGTGGTGATTTTATAGAGTTAGAAAATGCTTTTAGAGGTGTCTTAAAAACATTTTTTCTAAGGAACACATCTCAAATGAAAGATATTTGTATTTGCTAACAAATAATGCTAATAAAATGAAAACTATAATTCAAAATACACTATCAGACTATTGTGCGCTTAAGTTTAATATTGTGGTGGAATGTACGTATGTTAGACCTCATACAGATGAAGTACAAGCAAGAGCATTTAAAACCAGCAATGTCACAGTAATTGAAGCTACAGACATTAATAATAAATTATATACCATGTTTCGAAAAATATGTGTTGAGGAAAATGAGTATCAGTCTAAAGGTAGTGGGTGGACTTTGTTCTCTGTAGACGGTATATTATTGCGAGTGAGTAGATACAGACCTTTAGGTGGAACATCTTACTTACCTCTTCCAAAAACTATTTCATATAAAAAAGCTATCATTAATCCAAGGAATTTTGCAGACAATAGATGTTTTCAATGGGCAATTCTAGCTCGTTATGTACCGGCTCCTAACAGAGATCGCATAAACGAGAGGTACAGGAATCTTTGTAACAAATTTAATTTTGATAAAATTCAATTTCCTACCCCACTCAAACAAATCAAACTATTTGAAAAACAAAATCCTGGCTTAAGTGTGAATGTATACGGGTTGGATGCAAAAAACCAGGTTTATCCATTAAGACTATGTAATAAAGAGAAGATTAATCATTTTGATTTATTGTTACTGTCCGGTAATAATGGAATAAATCACTATTGTTATATATCAAACTTTTCTCGTTTAGTTAGTAGTCAAGTTACTAAACATAATGACTCCTTGGTGTTCTGTAAACGTTGCTTTGTTAAATATACTGGTAAAAATAAGGATATAAAACTTGAAGCTCACAAGAAAGATTGTGATTTGAAAAAACCAGTAAGAGTTATTATGCCATCAAATGAGGGTGAACCAACATTTTTGAAATTCTCAAATTTTCACTATAAATACAAACTTCCTATAGTAGCGTATGCAGATTTTGAGTGTATATTGAAACATGTTGATCAAGACAGTCCAGATATACTTTCATTAATGATTTACATGAACCTATGTCTTTTGTGTTTACTTAGTATGTGATGAGTCTTTGCCATTAGAATTAAAGTCACTAATTCCTCAAGAACCATACATTTATCGAGGTATAAACGCAGCTGAACATTTTATGGAGTATATGATAAGTTTAACTAATAGTATAGGAGAATTTTTAAATGTAAATCTTCCCATGTCTCCTTTAACTGATGAAGAAAAAATAAGATTTGAAAATGAAACAAACTGTGAATCGTGTGATTCTGAATTCTCTATGCTAAATAGTAAGGTTAGAGACCATTGTCATATAACTGGTAAATTTAGATCCATTCTTTGCAATAATTTGTAATTTAAAAAGGCAAAATCAAAGATTTTTTACCTGTTTTCATACATGGAAGTTTCAAAATTATGATACTCATTTTATTGTGAGACAGTTACATTTAGACAAAGAAAAGATTGAAGTTATACCTAATACTAGTGAAAAATATATTTCTTTCACTAAACATACATCAAGCAAACTTAAACTTAGATTTTTAGACAGTTACAGGTATTTAAGTGAGAGTCTAGCTCGTTTAGTTTCCAATTTGTCTAAAAATAAGTTTTTACATACAGAAAGATTTTTCAGACAAGATGATATGTCATATGTAACAAGAAAAGGTGTATACCCTTACGAATACACTGATTCATGGCCAAAATTAGACGAAACGAGTCTTCCAAGCAAAGAAAAGTTTTATAGTCAAATCAATGAAACTCATATTAGTGACGAAGAGTATATATTTGCAAATCAAGTATGGGATAGGTTTAATTGTAAAACATTAGGTGATTATAGTGATTTATATTTAAAGACGGATGTACTTCTTCTTAGCGATGTTTTTGAAAACTTTCGAACTATTTGCTTGCAAAATTATGAAGTTGATCCTGCTTATTATTTCACAGTTCCTAGTTTGACTTTTGATGTTATGTTAAAATTTACAAATGTACAGCTTGAGCTCTTATGTGATTACGACCAATATTTGTTTATTGAAAAAGGTATTCGTGGGGGCATAACTTCATGTATTAAAAGATATGCCAAAGCAAATAATATAGATTTAGAATCTACCTATGATGAGGCAAAAGAGTCAACATATTTAACATATATTGATGCTAATAATTTGTACGGATTTGCGATGAGTGATATGATGCCAAGAGATGGTTTTAAATGGCTAAGTAATAATAAGGTAAAAAAGTTCGATGTTTTAAAAATTCCAGATGATTGTAAAAAAAGGGATACATTATTGAATGTGATGTAGCATATCCTTCTTTTCTCCATGAGTATCACAATGATCTCCCTTTTTTACCAGAAAAAAAGTGTCCACCTAATTCGAAACAAGATAAACTTTTGTTAACATAGAGAGTAAAACTCATTATGTATGTCACTATCGAAACTTAAAACAAGCCATTCGTAATGGTTTGGTTTTGCAAAAGATTCATAGAATACTAAAATTCAATCAAAGCTGTTGGCTTAAATCATATATTGATTTCAATACAGAAAAGCGAAAAAATGCAAATAACGATTTTGAGAAGGATTTTTACAAGTTACTAAATAATGCCATGTTTGGGAAGTCTATTGAAAATGTTAGAAACAGAATGAATTTATCTTTAGTAAATACTGAAGCAAAACTAAATAGATTAATATCAAAGCCTACTTTTCTTAATAGAATTATATATCATGAAAATCTTAGTGCTGTTGAGTGTTCAAAAGAAGTTGTAAGCCTAAATAAACCTATTTATATAGGATTTACTGTGTTAGAACTTAGTAAGCTACATATGTATGAATTTCATTATAGTGTAATAAAACAGAAGTATAAAAAGGTGAATCTTTTATACATTGATACAGATTCTTTTTTTTATGAAATATACACAGAAAATCTGTACAATGACTTTAACCACTTAAAGCAATATTTAGATCTTTCTGATTACAATCCTACACACAAGTGTTTTGATATAACCAACAAAAAGAAACTTGGTTGCTTTAAGGACGAATGTTGTGGTGTAATAATTGATGAATTCATAGGTCTAAGACCTAAATTATACACTTTTAAAACCAAAGATGATGAATATTTGAAAAATGCAAAGAAAATGAAATTGAAGAAAGCAAAAGGTGTTAGTAAAACAGTAGTTAATAATCACATTACTTTTGAAGACTACAAAAAATGTTTATTTCAATACAAAAGTTTAAATGCAAATGAATTCCGTAGAGAAATGAGAATATTTCGATCTAAAAAACATATTGTTGAGACCATAACTGTTAACAAATTAGCACTAAGTGCAAATGATGATAAAAGACATATAACTGATGATGGTATAAGAACTTTAGCATATGGTCATTATTTATTAAAAAATGTAAACGTTTCAGTTGATGATGATGAATGTAGTAGTAGTGATAATGATTAATATTGTATAAATTATTAGAGTTCAGAATTTGTGTTAACTAGTTGCTGTATTAAACCTTTATGTACATATTAAATGTTATATAATTTGTTTCTTATTTCATTATTTGTATTCATGCAATTAACTAGTTATAGTTTGTATAATATTAGTATGTTTAGTTTTATTTTCATCATATTTTGTATATATATATATTTCATTGCCTATGTTTACTGTAAATATTATACTGTAAATACATGTTATTGTCAATTAAAATTGATTTTTATTTATACCCAACTTGAAATCTGATTAGAAATTATGAAAATGGTTTTTATAATAATACACAATGACAGAGAAAATACAAAGAGTATTTTTTTATTATTTTAAATAAGCTTTTTTACAATGCCAGACAATGGTGTATATTGGATTAACGCATCATGAATGATCAGACAATACGCCGTTGTATCCTTTGGTATATCGGCAGTTGTTTGAATCTCGATGCGAACATCCAATGCTCCAGTCTTTAAAGTCTCAACTTGTTTTGAACAATCAATTACTATTAAAGGTGTCTTCTCTTGAAAAGTCATTTTATCCAAACAAGGTTGATCATCACCACCTATGTAATATGATGATTGAAATCTTGAATACATATCATATAAAATTGATTTATTTCCATTTAAATTATCATATGGATAGTACTTGCTGTTCAAGTACAGTTTTATATTATCCAAATTACAAAAATCAAAATGCGAAGCATTCTTATTTGCTTTGTCTTTACGATCAGTTTGAAAACCAATTATTACATATCTTGGCTTCTCCATCATGGATGATGTTTTGACTGTCCAAGTTAGAAACTTTGTAATTGGTAATGATGGGTACTCATGTAACTGCCACCCTTCTGAACGGTATAGATATGGGCTGATCTCTTTCAGTCAAACGTAAAAGAGATAATTTCACTTCATCATCAACTCTAACATATGGCATTTTCCAAACAACTTTATTAAGTTGAATTTGAAAGTCAAATAAAGATGCAGCTGGTTGAAGCACAACATTTTTATCATTAGATGAACGTAACAGGACTAGTTCTTGTTTTACATTCAGTAAAATGTGATTATAATCCTCGGCAAAACCGAGTAGTAATTTAAGTGGAACACAAAATGAAAATGATGTTCTATCAACCATCACACTCATGGTTTCGTTTTGCCAACATGCGTTCTGCATCCAGTACTTGTCTCCTGGTCTAGAGGTAAGTAAATTCTTTATTGTTGTAGAAATACCTACGTTTTCTTACTCTATCAATTTCAGTTCCACACAGTTCGTATCTGATTTCATCGAACAGAAATGCCATAGCATTACTAACTAATTGAGTTGTGGTGTCATCAGTTGGAGGTGTACCTGTCTTGATTAGTTTGCCTTCCAAAAGTAGATAGCTTTTACTGGGCAATGTGTAAACATCTTGCTGATGAACAGGTATACGTATCTCATCACTTGTTTTGTAAGAATTTGACGTATACGGATTATGAGAATGCCATTCAATATCAACGATAGAACTATCGAAGCTAGGATTTGTTCCTATATCTAAAATATTATTCATCCTTACTACTCTTGAAAGAGGACACTTTTGTACGTAGGTATATTTTGTTCCGTAATGTTAACTGCTTAACGACTTGTTCACGACTGACACTAGATTCTCTTTTTGCGGTCAATGTTTTATTTTTTTTCTCTTTATTCGATACAGTAGCGGCGGGAAATACTAAACCCATTATTTTCTTCTCGGCCTAATATCTACTCTTATATTGATATATTCTTCTCTAAAATTAATTAAATTACCAAATTGATCTTCTAAATTAATATAAAATTCGTTCAAACTCAATTGCTTGTTTATTGACAGATATTTAACCTGTATTTGGGATTTCTACAATTTTAAATCCCGGCGCTACAGTTGGATAGAATTCGTGTAGTACGTGACCTTCAATCCCGTCTCTATAAGACCCTCGGACTAAATTACATGTGATTCGTATGATGTCTACTTTATTAATGGACACTTGATTAGGCGACTTGTGCACTTTATTCGCTTCTAATTTCACACCCTTTTCAAATCCTAATAAGGACGCAATGGTGTTCTCTTTGGTGAAATCGATCTCTAGTGAACAACTTAAGTGACTTTTTAGCGTATTGTTGTTAGCCTCGAGTTTAAAATGCGTTGTAGGAGACTTCACCTTTAATTCCTCAATCACAAAATTATTTATATCATCTATTTCATAAGCACCGGTAGCTATACTTATTTCTATATCTTTACCGATGTACAGTTTATTATTTACATTCTCTTCAATATTAGGAATTGAATTGTAAGTCATGAGGTCCATAAAACCCATCTCCCATTCGTCTGACGATGAAAGATCCATAGCTGGAAAAAGTGTACACTTGAGGCTTGAACTTCTACCTGTAATACAAATCATCTCCGTCTTGCGAGAAAGTCTAAACACAAATGACCACAATTTACAGTATTAAATTCTTGTTTAGGAAAGTAATTATATCTAATCACCACTCGATATGGTCCGCTGTTAAAATACCTCTGAAGTTCTAACGGTGGTCTCAGATTACCGAAACTATCAAAATATTCAATGTCAAAATCACGCTTATAGTAACATACCCAATGCGTACCCCATCCTGTAATACTGTCTAGATTTACAACACCGGATTCCTTTTCGTTAATACTTGATGGGAGTAAATCTCTCATAAATACACCTCTAAAATATGGTATTTTCAATAGTTTCGCATATTTGATTATATCTTTATTTGTTAGCGGAACATTTGGTATACTGTCTATGAGTGGTGATGAGTATATTAGTTTTTTTTTAACTGATCCAGATCCTCTGTACGGTTTTAGGTACAAACCCTTACCCTTCTTTTTGTTTATTGACTGTCTTTTTCTATTGTTAGGTTGTTGTTTCCTTCGTGGCTTTTTACTCTTACGTTGTCGTCGTTTACGTTTTCTGTTATCACAGCCGCTACCAAGTTTACTTTTAGCTTTCATCACGTTTGTAACTAACCAGGCAGCCGCCTTTTCACCTAAACTAGAATCTGATGACCTCACTCTTTCCCAAGCTCGTTCGGCCAATATTCTGTCGGCTGCTGATCTTCGCTCACTGTCCTTATACTTATCGTATGCGATGTCGTGATCTTTACAAGCTGAATCTAATTTATTAATTCCTCTATCACCTCTGGCTAATCTCTGTTTTACGTTAGTACCTAGGACCACACCACTGATAACCTGGTAAATGTAGTTCTGTGGGTAATATATCTATAGCTCTATTGATGACACTACCAGCCACACTCCCTAATGTACTTATCAGTCCTGCGCCACGATAAGAACTAACACGTCTGTTCATCGTGTGCGTCAGTTTTATAATGTCAGTATAATCATGAGCGTCGATAAGTTTGGACGTCAAAATGTTAGTAGTAGCAGTAACAAAGTTCTTAGAGGACCTAAAGGAATCGGGTTTGAATTAACTATGGAAGGTGATTATGACATTCGTCGCAAAAGGTTGCGTAATGTAATGGAACCCGAAGATGATGGAGACGCTGTAAATTTAAAACGACATAAATCATCATTTAATAAATGTTTAAAACTAAATGATGATAAAAAGTACGATGCTAAAGGATCAACAGTTTGTCATGTAGGTGATCCGACTAATCTGACCGATGCTGTGAACTATAAGTTTATCAAAGACCGCTGTGTAACATTTGATAATACAGAAATTAATGCAAGAAATCATACAATTAGCAATGTATCGGATCCGAAAAAATCTCGAGACGCTGCAAAACAGATTGTATGTAGACACAATGTGTCCACCCATGACGGAAACTTATTGGAATTTTAAAAACAAGCGATTGGTGAATGTCAGTGATCCAATAAACATGAACGATGTTATCAATTTAAAGTACTTCTTCAGTAAAACACTCAAGTCCGATTCGACTTCGTGGGACTTTGTGAATAAAAGACTAACTAATGTGGCCGACCCTACTCATATGCAAGATGGTGTTACGCTTAACTATTTGGTTAGATCAATTAGTAATATTTTATATGAACTATACAGATTATTGGCTCCAAGTGGTGACCCAATCAGAACATTAACAAAAGAAGAATGGATAGACATGACAATTGTCAAACCATTTTTCATAGATCCAAAAACAAAAATTGCTAGAAATAACTAAACTGTAAGTAGTAGTAGTAGTTGGTGAAAATAAAATTATACAATAAAAATTGAATATTATTTTATTTATTTATTACCTCAATCTACAATACTTTTACCAGTTAATTTAACACATTTCTCATCTAGTTCCTTTAGTTCTTCAATTATGGAATTTATTTCATTCTGGTGTCCAGTGTGACCAATATTTTCCGAAGCATTCAAAATCCTCAGGCGGTCGACCAGTTCGTTGGGATCATCGTAATATATGAAGTTTGGTTTGGCGTCAGTCAAAACAATGCCACTTCCACTCACGGTTTGTTGCACCAAATCTGAATATGTGCTCATTTCATTTGTTGATTCATTTTCTCGTGTAGCAATTAAAGATATGATGTTTTTATACTTATTCCCTCTGTTAGACTTCACTTTCCCTCTAGTTGAATAATTTATCTTGTGAGCATTGGTATCTCTAAGAATCATAGCGTAGCTATCGAGATCTTCTTCACTGTACACATAAGGATTAGGTATATTCATAAATAAAAGTTCGTATAAACCACGTGTACCCTCATATCTTTTACCATTTATTATAAAATCATCTATATCGATTTCTAATGGCTTATCACCAATCATCCATTGTTCACCTTCGACTCTTATGCCATAATTATGATCTACTTCTTTACCACCTTTAAGTAATTTTAAAAAGTATTCCTTTGCTAGTCTTCCCTTAAACTCACGTAGTACGTATTCCCTAGCTAAATTTTTACCTTGCGGTGTTTTCAAAAAGTCTTTACCCGATACCACAGCCGGTGAAACGTACGTTTCTTCAACCATCATATCTTCTTCTTCCTCATGTTGTTGTCGTGGACTTGAATCTGGCTCCATAATGTCATCATCAACATTTTCACCATCTTGTTGATCCATGTTGAATCCGGGTATAGCGAACCGTTTTGAAGTCGGAAGCGTATCTTCAGTATTTTCCTCATGCAGACGTTGTTTTCTTTTCACTCCTTGTGGAGGTGCACGTATGTAACGTTTTACAGGTGTTTCAAAATCCTCCAACTGACCTTTTCTTTTAAGTTTATTAATTCCTTGTTCTGTTATTTCTTCTTGAACTTGTTGTTGTTGTTGTTGTTGTTGTTGTTGCTGTTGTAACTTTTCTCCTTCTTCTGCAATTTTTTTAAGTGGCTCAGCAATGGGTTTTAACTGTTTTTCCCACATCTCTTCACTATCCAACATTTCCCTCTTCATAGATCTATGTTTTTGCTTAATATTTTTTCTTATTTGAGTAATTTCCTTTATAACCTCCTCTTTACTTTTATTGGCTAAAACCTCGTCAATAGAAAGTGTGGAAGAGGACGATGACATTATGTGTGTCTAACTCGGATGATGAGTACAATATAAATGATTGAAAGAAAAAATATGGAACGTTAAATAACCCCCACTACCACACTTATAATCTTACAAAGATATCAAATCCTCTACGATACCGACCTTTGTTTATATCACTATCCTTGTCTATTACAACAAACCCATTTTTTGACATATCCCAAATCTTTGAACACATATGCTTGAACTGACTAAAACTCATATCAGGACTGACATGGTCTTGATATATGTGATTCAAATTGCGATCATCTTGTTTAAATATAACTAAAAGATTCGCATTGTCTCTAACCAACTGTTTGGGTATAAAACTGTAAGTTTGACACACGTAAAAAGTGTCAATATTGTTATGACGTCCCATCGAAAAATAGTTTTTAATATTATTCTGTTTGACACAAGCGATATCATCAAATATCATTACAGAATTTGCCTCAATCTCACTTGGATGAGGTACTTCATCGTTGTCTGAATAAGGATGATATCCTATTCCGTCTAAATTTGACAGTACACACTCGAGGAATGTATACTTCTTTTGATACAGTGATTTTGAAAAAATGTATACATTGTTAAAAAACAAACCTTTAGGTGAGAATAATAAGTTTAAAAGTAAATTGGTTTTCCCACAATTTGATGGACCTACTATTAAACATCTGATTGTATTTGGTAATAAATGTCCGTGTCTTTTCATACTCTTCTCTTTCTTCTTATCAACTAACATGTCTAAATTGACGATTGGCAGTGTTACAGACTGTTTAAGAAACTTCATTACTATCGTAAATCCTTTTTATCAATCCAGGAGTCATGTGATTTATCAAAACCCAACCAACGCACTAACAATCTATCGCCTTTTCTCTTTATAACTTTTTCAATCAAGTAAGTATCAGCAAAACGCGTTTTACTTAACTCTTCTTGATAAAACCCACCTTTTATTACATCACCTTTGTCGTCTCTTAGTATGTACGTAACTGGTGTAGTCGGTTGTATTTTCCATACTGTGTAAATCTCATTACTCCATCTAGGCCAATAACCTTTATTGAATTGTTTAGTTAATCTACTTATTCTAACTCGATCACCAGTATCAAATTTTTTGGAATGACTATGATATTTCTTTCTATTTTTAACTATTTTTAATAATATTTCTTGTTCATTTCCAATATTAACCTGAACAGGCTTAACACCAATAGTTCGATGAATGGTATTATTATAGGTTTTCAATAATTTTGGTAGTAAATCCAACCACTTGTAATTACCCTGCTGACTAAAGTTCTTTTTTAAGCCACATGTTAAAAAAAAACCACATGTTACTTTTTAAAGTTCGATTGAATCTTTCAACAATTGAAGCTTTTTTATCAGAAAAAGTAAAATAATGATTGATATTATATTTGTTTAACAATAACTTAACCTTAGAATTAAACCATTCTGTACCTTGATCCGTATGAAAATGTTTCATAGGATGTTTTTTCAATATAGGTTCAAGTGCGAATACAATATCATTAGCACTTTTCGACTTTATTGGTACTGCAAAAGCAAATTTACTAAAACAATTAATTACAGTCATAATATATTTAAAACCTTTGTTAGATTTTGAAAAAGGATTCATTTCAACTAAATCTGCTTGATATAAGTCGTTGATTCCTTTAAGTTCTACATAACGTGTAGGATAGTAACGTCTTGCCTGTCTATGTAATTCTTTTGCAATACCTGCTCTTACATTGTTCATTGTTACCAGGTGAATAGGTGGTAGCAAAATGAAACAAATGTTTAAGATACAAACATATATATATATTTACATTTTAATGAGTTGACATAAAGGTGATGCTTTTAAATGTTCTTCTTTCGGATTATCCTCCGGACTCCAATCTTCTAGAACGACACCGCATTCAATACAACTGACAGCGTCTCCAGCACCAGTATAGTAGAAGCCTGCATCTACCATATCTTGAATGTTAGGATACATCTTTGGCCATCTAAAGAATGTTTCCAGCATATTGTCCTCGGTGTTCTTAACAGATTTTTTATATTTACTATAGTTACAAAAGTCTCCCGACATATTTTTAGACATTGAACAGTCAGGATTTTCTAGCTTATGTAAAAAATTCACATGTCTTATGGTTAACTTAACATCATCGGATTGCCAACCACAACCACAACATACAATTTTATCAAAAGTTTAGTACAGTAAAATCCAGATTTGATCAAGTCTTTCTTTGTACAATTAAAAATAGAACAACATACCTCGTCTTCACTATTAATATCACCACTACTACTACTACTACTATTAGCACAATAACAAGTAGGACTCATGCCGACTGTTCAACTCACAATGGTCAAGATCGTAATGATCAGTTTACTTTAGACTGTGGCTGTGGTGGGGGTGTACAAAAAATAACAATTCTTCCTTTTCGGGTTAGGTCCATCAAATGTATCTTGAAAAGATTTAAGCCCAAAATGGAAATGATCTGTACATCTTAAATTGCTTAATATTTCCGGATCATTTCTCAAACTGTTGGGAAGTCTATCATATATCAATTCTAAATCTTCGGTATGATTAATTATAAAACTTTTCGGTAAATATTTTATCAATTCAGGTTGTAAATTTTTATATCCTCTACGATAGCATTCTCCAATAGCGAGATTTACAGTTTTTAACCTATCCTCAACTAATTTCTCAAGTTTAATCCATTGAAGTAGTAAATGAACATTAATATATGCACAGTTTAAAGGATCATGATTGAAGGTACATTTTTTCATAGCACTAGTCTGAGTTTGATTTCTAATAACACTTAAACTAGGACATCCTAAATCTTCTAAATTAATTACATTAACTTTAAACTCTGACAAAAGGTCAGTTACAAATTGTTTCTTTTCATATCCTTTAACATACACATTACCGGAAATATTACAACCTTTAAGTACATCTTTTAGTTGATTATATTCTCTAAACCCTGAACCCCAATAGAGTCCATGGAAGTACTTCTCCAACCACACAACTTGCTTTTGAACATTTTCTGGTAACTTGTTAAAGTGACAAGGTGGTTGAAACAGTTGTAGTTCATAGACTTGCTCATCAGTGGATATGACAGCCAACTCCTTTACAATAAACTTGTTGTCTTGGTTTTTAAATCCTTGAAAGTCCAAAATGAACTCCATATCTGTACCGAAACAGATTATAAGTTAGAATACTAATAATTTAATCTTTTTTTTTTTTTAAATTCTTCAATTGCTAAAAAAGCATTTTCTTAAATAACCATCAAGATCTAATTGAATAAAATTTAAGTACTTAATGTGTAAGTATAAAAGTTTTTTTACTATATTTATGATTCATAATTACCTTTATAATGCTGCGTCACTACTGATAACCTTGTGGCTGGGGTCAATACTAATCATGATGATTCACTGCTTCTTCTATTTATAGTCGTCATTAGTGACGTAAATCGATGATTCATCAGTTCAAAGGTTGTAATGATGTAATCTTTACTTTTTAACATGGGTGAAAAAATAAACTAAGTCGCAAATTATAATCTAATTATTATTTATTATAATTTTTATCATTAGATGTTGACTTATATACATTGCAAGCTGATTTTTCAGTTTTCATATTAAGAAGTTTCAATTTTTCACTAACACGAAACATATCAATAAGCCATCTAGTATCAGGTCTTCGATCCTCTTCGGGTAAATTATAAACTTTTACAGTATCAGAAAATTGAACTTTCTTCATTGTTTCAAAAGTTGTAGTCTGTATCCCAGGTTAACGAATAATGATTTATCATTATAGTATTTCATATACGTATTCTTCCATGAAATAAATGGTAGAAATGCTTCTTTATTAACACTTTCCTTCTTACAATATAAAAACCAAAAATATTCGCACTCAATACAACTGACGGTCTCCAAAGGAAGATCGAATAACAACTCTAATTTAAGATTGAATGGAAGCTTCATCTTTAGCCTTACTGTTGAATCTAGAATTAAACTCGTTATTTATCGCTGGCAAACACCTTATAAATTGCAACCATTGGTCCGAATTCAATTTTATTACTTCACGTTCACTATGTATCATAACATATGTCTTATCGGAATTGTTTCTGACTAAAGCACGTAATCTATTTCCTATTATTGTAAATAAAGTTTCGTATTGAAGATTTCCATCATCATCATGTGAATAGATCTTGTGAGTTTCCATGTTGTTGTGACGGTGTCTAAGATAAGACTGAGTTCTGAATTAAGTAGAATATTGATACTTAAATCGTTTCCAAAATTCTTCATCAATTGCGTTAAATCCTTTTTTGAATTCTGTCCAATCATCATAATTAAAATGAACAAAACTATCAGGTTTATTATCACTATTCTTTTTTACAATAAAAATATTTGTATTTGTTTGCCAATTACTGAGTATTACTTTTAAATTATTAGTTAATATCAAAGTCTTACTATAAGCATACTCCATACCTGCTGAACACCTTAACGGTTGAAGTCAATTAATGAACTGATCCGTTATACACAACCCAATTACTATTTATAGTTTAAAAATCGTTTCAAAAATTCATCATCAATTAAGTCAGAAATATCAGGATAAACATGTCTCAATTCATTTAACATAGAATTCCACATTTCTTTCCGTGTAAAATCACGGTAGTATGCATAGTATGCATCTTTCCATGTTTTTTTAGAAGGATGCCACTTCACATTATTCTTTTTACAATATAAATACCAAAAATAATCATCTTCAATGAAACGCACTTTGTAAAATGGTAAATTTACTAAAATATTATATTTTAATTCTAATGGTAATGTTCGTATATGATCTTCTAAGTACGTATTCCGCTTTTTTCCGACAAACCGAGATCTTCTCTTCTTCATCACCATTTTGTACACAAACAACTCACGAATACTGATTCAGCCTTGAAATCTTGATGTATTTATACCAGTAAAAATGACGTCAATTGAACACGTGTCTGAACGACTACTATAATTTATATACTCTTTAAGCATCTCCCGCCAAACGTCTTGACCAATTTTCTATTAAATCAGACGTTCTGTTTCTTGTTCTTGGCAATGGTGTTGATGATACATTTGGATCTTGCACATGTTCACCTCCATGTCCGACATGAGTTTGATTCCTATACCATCTAGTGTCACCAATTGTCCACGTACTAGAAGAAATAAATTTGCTTTGTTCAGGTTTTCTTCCTTCTCTAAATATTCTCTCGTAATATGTTTGATAAGCTGTTATTGTTGGATCGGTTATCGGACGTCGACTGTTGTTTTGATCTTGATTTGATTGACCCTGAGCAGGAGCACGGTGTGCCATGGTGTAAGTATAAAGAACGACTAACAACTCAGTCTGCTAGAACAACAAATCACATTTTAAGTTAATATTACTGTAACACCGAAAAAACGACGCGCGTTTGTATTTAATATATGGAAATAATTTTTTAAATAATCGTATACAGTATTTATTATAGTATAATGTAATAAATCGTGTGAGTTGGCAGCACTGAGATATTTTCTTTCTGCATCGCGTGAGTTGGTAACACTGTTGTTGGAAAAAACAGTTCAGCTGACGAAAGAGCGCGAAAACGGCGTGACGTCACACCAAAACAACACTGACCTAGCCCAACTGACCTTCAAGGTCACCACGTGGCTGATAACAGTTGTAAACAATAGTAAACTTGACCTCAAGGTCAACACGTGGCTGATAACAGATTAGCGGTGACCTTTGACCCTGTGCTGGTAGCGGTCTGACGTGACGTCACAGTGTGCTAGAAACCCCATTCTATACTACTTTCAATAAAGGTTTAAATTTTAATATGAATAGAAGTGGGCACACAGAGAGAGAGAGAGAGAAATATAGGGTGTTCTTGTTAGATTTGGATGTTGTGTATGGAACTGAATTGAGTAGGAGGCCTGTACATCATGTTCGCCAATTGAGTTAACTTTTTATCGTAATGAGTTTATGTTTAGTTTCAGGTTCTGATTCCACGTAACGCTGTAACAAACCGTCACTTAGTTTCCCTGGCTATTTGGCTATAAATAAACGACTCTTTCTTATGAACATTCAGCCTCAATTAATAACAGTGACTATAATCGTTCATCTACACTGATTACACTAATTCTTGCCTCATATTCACTTATTCTCTACGATCGGTATCTTAATAATGAATACACTTAAAATTCTTACATTACAATTCAAATTTTAAATAATAATTGAGCTTACTCCTTTGCAACTAACTGATTTTACAAAAACTCACCAATTTCAAGTAAGTATAATCTTATAGTATAAAAACTAGTGACTAATGAATGAAAAAAAACTTGTATTCATGTTCAAAATGTACGTAATATTTAGGTTTAAGAAAACCCAAAGATTTGTTTAAAATTTTTTTGTTATATATTTAAAAAAATTTTATATTATACATTTTTATAAATAAAATATATTATTAAACAAAAAACCTTTTTTTATATTATATTTTTAAATAATACATACAAATTATAATACATCGAACACTAATAGGTACATAGTAGTCTGTAGAAAACTGTGTCCCCCTAAAACATTTGATCTTTCTTTGCCTCAATGGGGATAAGCTCACAAAAATAACGGCGGTGGTATTTCGTCCCAACTGTTGTTTCCAGTTACAGTGGTCACCGGTGCATATGATGTAGGGTGGGGGGAGGGGCTTAGTCTGGTTGTCCAGACTCTATTACTCCTAAGGAATACAAAGAATACAGTAATTGTTTCGTTCTCAGAGTTATAGCTGATATTACCAAGCTCTTGGCATGTCAGGCTGTCCCTCCAAATGAAAATAAGAAATAAAACCAATTATCGGTTATAATAGCTTATTTAAATGTCCTCTTATAATAAAAATTTCCTCAATGATTACATGAGAAAATTTTCCGGAGTTATAGTGTATCATTACTTTATATAATGCGTTTTGTTTTATGATCAAAATTACGTTTTAAAACGACGCCAAATATATTCAAATTACTTGTATTTCATCAATATATATGTGTAGGTGGAAGAAAGAATCTAGCCCTACCAACAATACTTAACAAGATGATAACTTAGGACAGTTTTATTTTATTGTTATGCTGTAATACAGGATAGTGTCGATAACTTAGAATAATGTTATAGGAATCATTCACAAAGTTTTTAAACCAACTATAGGGTCTATTCACCTATAAAGTCTACAGTTACTTTATATACTTTTTAGCTTATGTTATATTGTTTAATACTTGCAAATAGGGTCTACGAGAACGTAGCATGACTAAATAAAGATTTTTTTAGAGAATGATCTATTCATACATGACATATTGTTGTTCATATTGACATATTGTTGAAAAGCTCTCCAAAATACTGAGAGAATATTAACTCTGAGCTTTGTTGAGGGTTTTTGATCCTTCCAACAGTACCTTAATCGGGATTAGATCTCCTTCCCTCTACTTACGTCATGAACGCCCTTTCACTGCACCACTCACTACATTACCACTGGTTTACTATGTAACTGTTAGGTAATGTAGACCTGTTGAAACATGATGTAACTCATATCTTTACTAGACATAATTGTGCTAACCGTAACTAGTCATTTTTGTACAATTGTGCCATAACATTTGATTTTAACTTTATAAAACTAGATACTAAAAACAAATAAAAAGTAAATATTTCAAAATAAAATAAAGATAGCATATATAAATTATAACGACTATAAATAATTTAATAATTTCACGTACTTCTTTCTCACAGCATTATATTCTAATTCAAAAGTTAGTTAAAAATACATATGAAATCAAAATTGTATTTTTCTATTCTTGTAGCTAAATACTATACATTGATATATAAATAGATTGTGCTTAAATAATGATATAACCAATATACCAATGTTTATGTTTATATGTTAACTATAGAACACTATTTTTAATAGGGAAATAAAATGAACCCTCTCTGTCTCCCTAATAGCAGTTTATCCTCCTTAAATATCAGCTGTTTGGAATATCCTTAATTAATCATTGAGTACATCAGGGATTTCTGAACCACTCGTTTATCTCCCAATGAATGCTTATTGCCTAATTCATTTACTTTTTAACTGAGTGGTCGATTGAGAGCTATATTAATCAGTCCTAGGAATATTAATTCACTTATTCCCCCTTTGTAAACAACAAACTAAACAGTATATCTTAAAATTTAAAAAATTCTTACTACCACTACATTTATACACGTGTTTTTAGTAAATATTTTTATTGAATTCGGTTGGTAAAAAAATGAGATAAATCATATTGTTCTCCACAAAAACAAAAACTCCTGGATCAACGAGCAGGATTAGGCCTAGCAAAAACACACAAACCTAATCTAAACCAACCAAAATAAATCTAACCTAACCTAATGTAACGTTTACAACCCAACCAAACATAACTTAACCCAACCAAACCAAACCAAACCTAACATAACCCAACCTAACCAAACCAAACCTAACATAACCCAACCCAACCAAACCAAACCTAACATAACCCAACCTAACCAAACCAAACCTAACATAACCCAACCTAACCAAACCAAACCTAGCATAACCCAACCTAACCAAACCAAACCTAACATAACCCAACCCAACCAAACCAAACCTAACATAACCCAACCTAACCAAACCAAACCTAACATAACCCAACCTAACCAAACCAAACCTAACATAACCCAACCTAACCAAACCAAACCTAACATAACCCAACCTAACCAAATCTAACATTATCCTAAGCTAAGCTCGCTTATTAAAATTATATTATTGTTTAACACAACGTGCTGAAAGCTAACGCCCCGTAGCCCTTAAGTATCTGCTATAAGTGGCTAGAGAGGCTGATTTACAACACATTATCACATATTCTCAATGACAGCATCTCAGGTGAACAAGCTGGTTTTAGACCTGGTCGAAATTAGTGCAGCCAGGTACTTTCTTTGACATCTTTCATTGAGAATGGGTTTGTAAAAAAGAAAACATCAGCAGCATGTGTAAATCCTTCAGCAGCCTATGACACAGTATGGATAAATTGCCTGTTACTCAAATTTTACAACTTGAGTCTGTGTCCTCGACTGTTGCATTATTTGAATTCTACCTTCATAAACAGGTTTATTAAGTATGTCTGGGTCGCAGAGAAAGTTTTAGAAACCTGAATGATGGACTGACACAAGGATTTTTATTACTTCTCTTTTATTCAATGTATATACTGCCAACATTCCCTCCACACAATCCAGAATATGTATACCTGAAGATGATACTGCTCTCGTAAATCAACACGAAAATATATCGAAAACAGGTAGAACACTTAATCTTGATATAGCTACTCTCAACAATTATTTTAGAAACTGGAAGTTTAAGCCCAATACAACAAAGATAGAAGTAACTTGCTTTCACCTGAGCAGTGGACCAGCTAATTAAAGATCTTTTTCGATGGTGATAGGCTGAAACACAATGAGCATCCACAGTACTTGGGATTCAGTTTATATCGATCTCTCTATTTTAAAAATCACCTACAGGAAACAGCAGGCAGAGAACTGAGGTCAGAATCAGAACTAACGTTCTGCAGCAACTTGCTAGATCATAGTAGGGGAATAAATTGTAAAAATATCAATATGAAACAGTAATTAAAGCGATAATTTATATCGAAAAGAATAAGTAAAGTTTTCTACAATGTAATTTGTGAACATACCTTATACGATATTTATATAAAAATAACAATAATTTTACAACAAAGGTTACTGGCTTCATTACAAAAATACTTTTACAATCAGACAGTATCAATTGAAAGTTCACATAGCCAAAGAGTGGTTTGGCTTTCATTTAAGTAGATGTTATAATACTTTTCCGTTGCTATGCATGATGGATTTAAATCAACATTAATTGTATTTATTTATTTATTTAATGTCTACCGCCAATGACATTTGTAGTAAGTAAATACACACACACACACACACACACACACACACACACACACACACACACACACACACACACACACACACACACACACACACACACACACACACACACACACACACACACACACACGCACGCACGCACGCACGCACGCATGCACGCACGCACGCATACATGTTGTGTTAAATTTTGTTTTTATTTCCATCCCAAAATCATTCATTACTCAACTAATGATTCACGATCTGTATAATCATAAAATCTACACAATAAAACACTATTTTTTATTTAAATATTTGTTACTCTAATTGTATACTTGTTAATAAACGTACATAAAGACCAAATCGTTGGGAATAGTATATGTGTTAGTAGCAATAGGTTTTTTATTCAAATTTATTTAGAGCTTCAAAGTCAGATTGTTGAAGACCTTCAAAATAAACAAAGCCCTCATACTTTTTATTTTAGAAGTATTAACGACACAGAATTATGAAAATATCTAAGTAGTTCGGATATTTCGATGAACAATGTTTTCATGGGAACTGCGGACTAGTGCTTTGTAAATTATATATGAATCTATGAGAAGGGTGGTTAAAAGGTATACATTTAAACTAATGGTCTATTGAAAAAGGGAAATAAATATTTTACTGTAATCATATGAAAGTTACTCCATAGAGTATATTGTAATTCATAGTATAAACCCATTTCTAAATGATATAAACTTGTAAACGAAGATGAGATATTGCATTATTGAAGTAACAAATAATCAAATTAAATGGTTTAATAAACAAAACGTTAACGAACGTTATTAATAAAATCTACAAGTTTGTGATCAGTTTTTAAATATCTTAAAATATTTGATGATATGCCAACAGTGATTTTAAATATTTCATTAAAGATACAATAATGAGATTGAACCCTAAGTCATCCTAAACTAAAATGTCAACATACTAAATTAAATATAAACGAACAGTTACCTATCATCAGTGATTTGTATTAGTTGAATTGAAATTCAACAATAAAGTTTGTAATATAAAAACAAATTAATAATGTTAGCGTGGTTGGTTCAATCCCAGCTTCATAAGCTAAAGGTTCTCAGTTCGATCCCAATCAGAGTCAATACATTTTGAGAAGGATCAGCTGATAACCACCGGCTGCTCATTTGTCATTGGGCTATTAATTATGACACTTTTAAAGGAATAGTCGGCCTTAGTTTGTAACAATTACTACATTCGTTCATCTAACACACTCATTCGAAATCTATATTCGCCCATATGTTGACGATCGGTGTCTTATGAATAAATAAAAATAAATGTTCTAAATATAAATAAACTGCTCAAAAAAGTTAATAGCTAATGGATAGTACATAATATATTTTAATCATAAATATTTTTAATGAATTGAATTAACATTAGTCATTAATTTAACAAAATTAAACTTCTTACAACTTGAATTTAATTGAAGGTATTGGTTACGGGAATCTGTCATTGTGGAGCTCTCTCATCTTGTGGAGCCAACCCATCCACCCAGCACACAATACGCTTGATACCCATCCACCCACCCAGCACACAATACGCTTGATGCCTACCCACCAACCCAGCACACAATACACTTAATTGGACCATAATGAAAAAGTAAGCACCGACTGCTAAGTTACTGGTAGTGTTATATTACTTCCCTTCATTTCTAATTAAAAGATTATATTAGATACTTAGATGTCTTGCATATTTTAGTGATTCAGATAAAACCAGTATATTTAATAAACTATAACTATCCTAGGAATATTACCTTTGAAACTACCTAAGTATTACATACTTCTGTAGCAAAGTTGAGACAAAGTTAGGACTCAGAAAGTTGAACTAAGTTGTCTCACATTTATTCAACTACTTGCGCCGAACTGTTCTAAGCGACCTACTTCACTTTATGACATGTCCTTACCTAACGTTGTTATAGGTTTCTTCATCAGATTCTTCCACGTTCTAAAGTATACTGACGAGTATTTCAGTATGTATATGGTTCCAGGTTTTCTCATATTGAACTAATTGAGCCATTGCAATAATTTGAAACAAGTGTTTTAGAACAATGCTCGTTCAAATGTCCTAATAAATGACAAACGACACGAAGCAAAATTAGCTATCAGTGGTGGGATTTGTGAACAAAACATAGTGTTTGCAGTAATATTTTTTACACATTATTGTCTAAGTACGCAACATTAAATATAATTTTAACTGAAGAATAAGTTCTTTCTGGATCCTCCATGTTGGTAAATCAGACGGTTGATTCACGTTACTCTAGACACACATCAGGTCGGCTGACATGTTATTCGGAATGTCCCCGCATTTGCTGCATTTGTTTAGCAAGTGAGTAGTCGTGAATAAAACTAGCAAGTTAAAATTTAGCAGTAACATATCAACTAATATCTAACTATATATATATTTCATCGTAAACCAACCTAACCAAACCTAACCTATCAACTCATGGAGGAAATGTTTACAGCCTACCTTACCTATATACCAGACGGCACCGATTGATAATTAAAGGTATAACACCTGATTTATCTTAAGTTAAAACCTGTGACCAATATCAAAGGGAGTTTGTTTGTAAGGTTAGTTAGTTCTTGACTTGGTATACAATGTTTTCCATAAATGAAGAAATTCCGCAACAGACCCCACTAAACTCCCTTATTTTCCAAGAGATACAGTTGCCATGTAGGTTAGTAAGATACAAGCGTCAGGGTGTCAAATATTGAGGCCAGTCATGAGTTTCCTAATCCTCCCCAAGTTGTCGCACAATGACATCTATTACCATCTATAACTGCAGAACTGAGTGTGTAGTTAGGTGGGTAAGTACCACAAACGGAATGGGAGGATGGGTGGGTCAGTGAGACCATACGTGTATAAGGCACAAAGTTCTGTCACGCCATTCCAAGCACAAGTCAAGAAGGTTGTTGACATATCGTGTTATCAGGATCATTAGCGTGCCTCAGTATATTGCGTTATTTTAAAGAGTTATTTCTGCACCAAAAAGACGACACGTAGGTAAGTTGGACTGTTTTGTCACATGACCTACAGATACACGTCAGGATGGTTGAAATGCTGTGATAACGGTATCAGTGGCGTGTTTCAGTGGTTTCCATTGTTGTTCTCGAAGTATTTATTCACCAAAGCGACGACAGGTAGGTGAGTTAGACTATTGTGTCACATGACTACAGACACACGTCAGGATGGTTGATATGTAGTGGTATCGGTATCGGTGGCGTGTTTCAGTGGTTTCCTTATCGTCCTGGAAGTATTTATTCCCCAATTGACGACAAGTAGGTGAGTCAGACTATTGTGTTACATGCCTACAGATACACGTCTGGAGGGTTGACATGTAGTGATATCGGTATCGGTGGCGTGTTTCAGTGGTTTCCTTTGTTGTCGTGAATTATTCATTCACCAAAGCGATGACAGTTAGGTGAGTTAGACTATTGTGTTACATGCCTACAGACACACCTCAGGATAATTGACATGTATTGATATCGGTATCGGTGGCGTGTTTCAGAGGTTTCCCTTGTTGTTCTCGAAGTATTTATTTACCAAAGTGAAGACAAGTAGGTGAGTCATACTGTTGTGTTACCTGACCTCAGACATGTAGTGATATCGGTATTGGTGGCGTGTTTCAGTGGTTTCCCTTGTTGTTCTCGAAGTATTTATTTACCAAAGTGAAGACAAGTAGGTAAATTAGACTGTTGTGTCATATGACTATAGCCACACCTCAGGATAGTTGACATGTAGTGATATCGGTATCGGTGGCGTGTTTCAGTGGTTTCCCTTGTTGTTCTCGAAGTATTTATTTACCAAAGTGAAGACAAGTAGGTAAATTAGACTGTTGTGTCATATGACTATAGCCACACCTCAGGATAGTTGACATGTAGTGATATCGGTATCGGTAGCGTGTTTCAGTGGTCTCCCTTGTTGTCCTGGGAGTATTTATTAACCAGTGATAGAAAGTAGGTGAGTCATATTGTTGTGTTACCTGACTACAGACACACGTCAGGATGGTTGACATGTAGTGATATCGGTATCGGTTGCGTGTTTCAGTGGTCTCCCTTGTTGTCCTGAAGTATTCATTCACCAAAGCGACGACAGGTAGGTGAGTTAGACTATTGCGTTACATGCCTACAGACACACCCCAGGATAGTTGACATGATAGTGATATCGGTATCGGTGGTGTGTTTCAGTGGTTTCCCTTGTTGTTTTCAAAGTATTTATTCACCAAAGTGACGACTAGTAGGTGAGTCATACTGTTGTGTTACATGACTACAGATACACGTCTGGAGGGTTGACATGTAGTGATATCGGTATCGGTAGCGTGTTTCCGTGGTTTCCCTTGTTGTTTTCAAAGTATTTATTCACCGAAGTGACGACAGGTAGGTGAGTTAGACTGTTGCGTTACATGCGTACAGACACACCTCAGGATAGTTGACATGATAGTGATATCGGTATCGGTGGTGTGTTTCAGTGGTTTCCCTTTTTGTTTTCAAAGTATTTATTCACCAAAGTGACGACAAGTAGGTGAGTAATACTGTTGTGTTACATGACTACAGATACACGTCTGGAGGGTTGACATGTAGTGATATCGGTATCGGTGGCGTGTTTCAGTGGTTTCCCTTGTTGTTTTTGAAGTATTTATTTACCAAAGTGAAGACAAGTAGGTGAGTCATACTGTTGTGTTACCTGACTACAGACACACGTCAGGATGGTTGACATGTGAGGATATCGGTTCAACTTTTCTCTTTTGTTGTCCTGGAGGTTTATCTTCACTATTACTGTTTATTGTTGCACGCACCCTTGATTCATCTAAACAATAGTTGGTATGTTTATATGTTAAGAATATACGCATATTCTTCAATAAGTTAGTGATTAATTCATTGACAAAGAGTGTTTCTGTGTTCTGTGATATGCTGATCGCTAAATTTACGTCTCTCTATGTTGACACATGCCTATGCTTCTTAGCGTGGGTCCAAAAACACAACCTGGTCACTAACTTCTCATGTCACAATGTCAAAGTACTTGTCGGCCTTTGTCCAACTGGTTACAACACACAACCGATATACAAACCTCAACCTAATTACTTTTACTTTCTTTTTTTACTCAATCATAGTAAATATAACATATCCTTGGGAAAATATGTATCAGTTTTCAATACAATGCAGCAAATATATATTAGGTTGAACATTAATGTTATCATAATTGTTCAACAAGAGCCAATTTTTCTATTCAAATTGTTGTTATCTTTTTAAATTTAGAGTGTAAATGTAAATAATATTTACATTGAATTCATGGGGAAATTAATTACTTGTCTTATAGCGTAATGTTAGGTTTAGTATCAACTGTCTAAAAAAATCGGAGTATCGGCTAATAATAGGTTTTTATTTTGCCTATAATTTAGAACAATTTAAGATGTAAAATGTTGTAAAACACTGTAAAATTGGATGCCTTTCAAAAGAATTAAGGTTGGCTTAAAACAATCACATTGCACCCCTTAAGTGGTCATGGGCTAATAATTCTTTTTCTGAAGACTTATAAGTGTAAATTACATTTCTATAGTATTATTATTTTTTTTATTGTATTTATAATAGGCAGTAGAATTACGGCATTGAATAGCGTTCACAATGAATACAAAATTGATGAGGAAGTAAATTTATCGGTACCATATTGGCAATTTAATTATATATTTGTTTTTCAATTTATATTGTATATTTTACATTTTTATATTTTTATAATTATTTAAATAAATATTTAGTTTCGTACCTATTATTGACACACATAATTGCAAAGTTTTATGAAGAAGAAGAATATGAATTTTTTTCATGTTAGATGTCCATAGTTTATCTATTTTTAGAAAAATTAAGAAGACAATAATCTTCTTAAGGCAAACAATTATGCCTATGGTTTTAACTGATGGAAAATGTTTGTATTTTTTCTTTAAATTTTGAAGTATTATACCTAAATATAACCCTTTTTACTATGAGAAATATCCAGCCTGTTTTCTAATTTCATAAGTTTATGCAAAATTTAGACAATATATCGCTAGTTTGTTAACATTTATTTAATGAATCGGTGATAGAATCTTAGCTTTAAACAATGTCATAATTAGTAAAGTAGAACTAAAACGTGAAAAATTTTAAACTGATCGGTAGCGTAGTTGGTTCCGACTAACAGAAAACTGATCGGTAGCGTAGTTGGTTCTGACTAACAGAAAACTGATCGGTAGCGTAGTTGGTTCCGACTAACAGAAAACTGATCGGTAGCGTAGTTGGTTCCGACTAACAGAAAACTGATCGGTGGCGTAGTTGGTTCCGACTAACAGAAAACTGATCGGTGGCGTAGTTGGTTCCGAGTAACAGAAAACTGATCGGTAGCGTAGTTGGTTCCGACTAACAGAAAACTGATCGGTGGCGTAGTTGGTTCCGACTAACAGAAAACTGATCGGTAGCGTAGTTGGTTCCGACTAACAGAAAACTGATCAGTGGCGTAGTTGGTTCCGACTAACAGAAAACTGATCGGTGGCGTAGTTGGTTCCGACTAACAGAAAACTGATCGGTAGCGTAGTTGGTTCCGAGTAACAGAAAACTGATCAGTGGCGTAGTTGGTTCCGACTAACAGAAAACTGATCGGTGGCGTAGTTGGTTCCAAGTAACAGAAAACTGATCGGTGGCGTAGTTGGTTCTGACTAACAGAAAACTGATCGGTAGCGTAGTTGGTTCCGAGTAACAGAAAACTGATCGGTGGCGTAGCTGGTTCCGACTAACAGAAAACTGATCGGTGGCGTGGTTGGTTCCGAGTAACAGAAAACTGATCGGTGGCGTAGCTGGTTCCGACTAACAGAAAACTGATCGGTAGCGTAGTTGGTTCCGAGTAACAGAAAACTGATCGGTAGCGTAGTTGGTTCCGACTAACAGAAAACTGATCGGTGGCGTAGTTGGTTCCGACTAACAGAAAACTGATCGGTGGCGTAGTTGGTTCCGAGTAACAGAAAACTGATCGGTAGCGTAGTTGGTTCCGACTAACAGAAAACTGATCGGTGGCGTAGTTGGTTCCGACTAACAGAAAACTGATCGGTGGCGTAGTTGGTTCCGACTAACAGAAAACTGATCGGTAGCGTAGTTGGTTCCGAGTAACAGAAAACTGATCAGTGGCGTAGTTGGTTCCGACTAACAGAAAACTGATCGGTGGCGTAGTTGGTTCCAGGTAACAGAAAACTGATCGGTGGCTAGTTGGTTCTGACTAACAGAAAACTGATCGGTAGCGTAGTTGGTTCCGAGTAACAGAAAACTGATCGGTGGCGTAGTTGGTTCCGACTAACAGAAAACTGATCGGTGGCGTGGTTGGTTCCGAGTAACAGAAAACTGATCGGTGGCGTAGTTGGTTCCGACTAACAGAACACTGATCGGTGGTGTAACTGGTTCCGACTAACAGAAAACTGATCGGTGGCGTAGTTGGTTCCGAGTAACAGAAAACTGATCGGTGGCGTAGTTGGTTCCGACTAACAGAAAATTGATCGGTAGCGTAGTTGGTTCCGACTAACAGAAAACTGGTTGGTGGCGTAGTTGGTTCCGACTAACAGAAAACTGATCGGTAGTGTAGTTGGATCCGACAAACAGAAAACTGATCGGTGGCGTAGTTGGTTCCGACTAACAGAAAACTGATTGGTGGCGTAGTTGGTTCCAAGTAACAGAAAACTGATCGGTGGCGTAGTTGGTTCCGACTAACAGAAAACTGATCGTTAGCGTAGTTGGTTCCGAGTAACAGAAAACTGATCAGTGGCGTAGTTGGTTCCGACTAACAGAAAACTGATCGGTGGCGTAGTTGGTTCCAAGTAACAGAAAACTGATCGGTGGCGTAGTTGGTTCTGACTAACAGAAAACCGATCGGTAGCGTAGTTGGTTCCGAGTAACAGAAAACTGATCGGTGGCGTAGCTGGTTCCGACTAACAGAAAACTGATCGGTGGCGTGGTTGGTTCCGAGTAACAGAAAACTGATCGGTGGCGTAGCTGGTTCCGACTAACAGAAAACTGATCGGTAGCGTAGTTGGTTCCGAGTAACAGAAAACTGATCGGTAGCGTAGTTGGTTCCGACTAACAGAAAACTGATCGGTGGCGTAGTTGGTTCCGACTAACAGAAAACTGATCGGTGGCGTAGTTGGTTCCGAGTAACAGAAAACTGATCGGTAGCGTAGTTGGTTCCGACTAACAGAAAACTGATCGGTGGCGTAGTTGGTTCCGACTAACAGAAAACTGATCGGTGGCGTAGTTGGTTCCGACTAACAGAAAACTGATCGGTACCGTAGTTGGTTCCGAGTAACAGAAAACTGATCAGTGGCGTAGTTGGTTCCGACTAACAGAAAACTGATCGGTGGCGTAGTTGGTTCCAGGTAACAGAAAACTGATCGGTGGCTAGTTCGTTCTGACTAACAGAAAACTGATCGGTAGCGTAGTTGGTTCCGAGTAACAGAAAACTGATCGGTGGCGTAGTTGGTTCCGACTAACAGAAAACTGATCGGTGGCGTGGTTGGTTCCGAGTAACAGAAAACTGATCGGTGGCGTAGTTGGTTCCGACTAACAGAAAACTGATCGGTGGTGTAACTGGTTCCGACTAACAGAAAACTGATCGGTGGCGTAGTTGGTTCCGACTAACAGAAAACTGATCGGTAGCGTAGTTGGTTCCGACTAACAGAAAACTGATTGGTGGCGTAGTTGGTTCCGACTAACAGAAAACTGATCGGTAGTGTAGTTGGATCCGACAAACAGAAAACTGATCGGTGGCGTAGTTGGTTCCGACTAACAGAAAACTGATCGGTAGCGTAGTTGGTTCCGACTTACAGAAAACTGATCGGTAGTGTAGTTGGTGCCGACTAAAAGAAAACTAATCGGTGGCGTAGTTGGTTCCGACTAACAGAAAACTGATCTGTAGTGTAGTTGGTTCCGACTAACAGAAAACTGATCGGTAGCGTAGTTGGTTCCGACTAACAGAAAACTGATCGGTAGCGTAGTTGGTTCCGACTAACAGGAAACTGATCGGTAGCGTAGTTGGTTCCGACTAACAGAAAACTGATCGGTAGCGTAGTTGGTTCCGACTAACAGAAAACATATTTCAGAATCAAAAGTTTCTTAGTTCGACCTGTATCAGAGCTATGCAAAACGTTGAAAGGACTATTAGCCCGACTGTTAAGTTGTCATTGTGTTTATTAATCAACTACGCTTCCAAAAGAATAGTCGGCCTTAGTTTGTAACAATCACTAAATTCCTCATCCACACACATCACATTCATTATAAATTCTTATTCGTCCTCATCTGTGTCTTAAGATTAAATAAACTATAATAATATATCATTTACAAAAATATTACGCATTTACAAATTTTATTGTAATGCTAGTATTCAACACATTATATTATTGATTATTTAAAGTGTATATAAAATTCTACGAATATTGTTAAGAGTTTCCAAGAACTTCAATATAAAAGTGTCGGCAATGATATCAATTAATTCCACCAATGATGTCAGGCTGTCTGTTTACAGGTTACCCTGGCAACGCGACCTGTCCTGAGGAGGGGCTACTGACTGTACAATATAAGTAACTTCCAAAAGATGACAATAGGATTCTATTTGTGTTATTTAAAACGAATTTAAAGTATCGATAAAGTGCATATTATGATAATATATCGATGAAGCTAAGTGATTTTTCAAGAAATTTAGTTTACAACTGCTATATACAACGTATCACGTAATGGGCTGTTTAAGAAACTAGTAACTATATTAGATCAGTGTATATAAAATAAGCGTATTTCTTTGGACAATTGCCAATTTCCCAAGACTTAAACAAAATAAAAGGTTCGGTTAATTTCACTAAAAAATGATTGAAACTCTTGCAAACTCCGTTGACGTTTTTTCGTTGAATAAAAGTTTCAAATTAAAGTCACTGAACCGTTCTAATTGAAATCCACTGAGAACAACGTTTGTTTTTACCAGAAGTACAGAAAAATACGTATCAAGTCCTCACTCATTTCATTAGTAATTTGAGTTAAATAGTTTGGTTAAACTGTACTGTAATAATGTACTAGACGTGCTAGTGTAAACATTAATTTAATAAAATGGTAAATTTATTCCAAAAATATATTTATAATAAAAAAATTAATTAAAATTAATTTGATAACATGCTTTTTTATGTATAAAACCATGAGAATGTTTAACTTATTCATAAGTTGATATTAGCATCTCTACAATACACTCTATCTAATGGCTTTTCTCACATCACTTTGTGCGTTCTTTTGTAACTACGAAACTCGTTCAGCCTTTAGAAACCCCGTTAGTAATATAAGTGTCCTGCACGTTAACACCAAGCAGCTTTGAAGGGAAATACAGCAAAAAGGAGTGTTCGTGGAAGACTCAAACCATATTGGAAGGACCAAATAGATGAATATTTAAGAACAAGACCATGGGAGGGATGCACTTTGTTTGTGAAGTCAAACCACCTCGGGTATTTATGTCCATGGGAGTCAGTAGGTGTACGCTGTATAGCATTAATAAATTTCTTTGTTGGTAAAGTCCCTGGCAAATTTTCTTCCAAAGGAACAGCTTAAATCACATTTTTGTTGCTGATTGAAAATTTAAAAACCATTTGAATCTGCGGGGATAACACAAATAACTTATTTTTACTCAATTCAAAATCAACTTGACCCTATAATTGTTAGACATTTTTCTTCAGTTCCATAAGCAGGTCCCCCTCTAGAATTAATTAGAAATGGCTCACTTACAAAGATGTACAAAGCCTGCTTGCGCAAAACCAACAGTTTGGATCAAAGGTACTTTTTGACATGATATTTTACTTAACTTTTACAGCATTTAATTTATTTTTTTCCTTCATATAATATTAATGGTCCAATTGTTCTGACAAATCAATATAGGCTATATTCTGTAAGTTTTGCACTGTACGGATAACATATACCACATGTTATCTGAAGCAGTAGATGAAGCAAAATTACGTGAAGTATTTTTATTATGAAAGTTGGCTAAGGAAATTAAAACTTAAATGAAGTAATGTTAAAAGCATTATGGTATTTGTAATTTTAAATTATTTACATATGAACTAGTTTCACCTTACATGCACCATCGCTGCGTA
Source organism: Stictocephala bisonia (assembly GCA_035578905.1). Classification (NCBI taxonomy): domain Eukaryota; kingdom Metazoa; phylum Arthropoda; class Insecta; order Hemiptera; family Membracidae; genus Stictocephala; species Stictocephala bisonia. The sequence goes on from JAQJVL010004669.1 coordinate 40,395, forward strand.
CGACGTAATATAAGAAAAAATATAATTTTTTCTTGAAAAAATCAAACTGTTTCATCTCAATTTTCTATTTGTAAACGTAACGGAAACATAAGGAGATCCATATAATCTGTAACTGTAATATTAGGTTATACCATTAGCTCTGAGACATAAATAATTCATCAGCAGAGCTGAGCTGTTTGCCGATCCATTTGTCGTGTGGCGTGACTCCTAGATACCGTCAGATATGAATAAGTCAAATAGCACTTCGGTGGGCTTATAAAATGTAGAGTGAGTCTTGATACGGCGTGCGAACTCCACACTAATAACTACTTGACGATACACTTGATGGTTTTAGTATACAAAGTGAGTTGAGTTGTTAAAGAGAGGAATGGGTTTTACAAGTAGTTTAAATATTTAAAAAATACATTTATTAATCTTGGTACTGAACAATTGGAATTATATGATCTGGTTGTAATCAGTTACTAAATAGTGATACTCTTACTTATATGTTATAGTTTTAGGAACATTTAACATTATATAAACCGTGAATATCTAATAACATGATATCGATATTTTTTTGTATCGTTAGTAATAAGTTATGAAATAACCATGGATTATAACTTAATATACATCTAATTTATTAGATATACAAGTCTTAAAACTAGACTTGTAGATTGGCTAGAAATGAAGGGAAACAATTATCAGCACTGTCTGATTAAACTGATTTAAATAGTTTACTTAACTGATTTAACGTTGTAATAATAAGTTTTGGATTTGTATAGAACACCATTCGTCTATAATGCAGTTTAAAACAAACATGCTCTATTAGTTGATGTGGTCAATAAGGGTTGATGGACTGAGGAATGTAAGGTCTACGGTTCAAGACCCGTAGTTGATGGTTATACATGTTGTGACTTGTTATTATTTACTATTCAAATAATTAATGAGCAGTACTTTTCGATTTAAGTCTCTTCAAAATCTATTAGATAGTGTTTTTAACTAAATATTGAAATAGCCGGTGGTCTAAGGCGACAAGACTTAACTGAACGTTTTTATCAGTAATATTCAACTTGCGTTTTACTTGCCCCCCTGCCCTTCCTCTGGCTGAACAAACTCTCCACGCAGACCAATAATATGTAGGAAATTAGTGTAAGATTAAAAGGAAAATAGGCCGGACCTCAAATCGAATTTAGGTACGAAAAATTAAGTTAAACTACGCCAAGTTTTTTATAAATATATTCCAAGTTACTAAGTATCAACTTGAACCACCTCCTTCGTTCAACTTAGACCACAAGCACATAGGTTGTATGATTGAGTTCAGAATTCATAGGTTTCCATTGCTGTCAATAATGGTTGTATGTTTAAAGAAATAACATACCGTAAATGCGGGCTACTTTGGCCCTGGGGTCCTTCTTTGGCCCAAACTGAGAAAAAAATACAACGTTCTCTATTTACCTTCAGGAAGCAGCTTTTAAAATAGTTTCCACAGTTTCCGCTAGAAGGCAGCACCAAGCAAACAGTTATAATAACAAGCAGTTAGTGGGTGCCCCACCAGGAGCAGTAGTGGTTGTTTTGTTTTGTTTATGCTAACACGTGTTTTAGTGAGCTCCTAAACTTTCACCTGTGAAAAAACTTCTACATATGCTGCAAGTTTGGTAAGTACATATTTATAAACACCATTTAATACCTTCCACGGTAGTATAGTTGTACCTTTTATTATTGTTAACGGTTTTACTTCAAATTTAAATAACAACAACAACCCTCATAACCTCAAAATGACAACCTACTTTGGCCCAGGTTTTTTTTGGGCCAAAGTAGGTTGTACTTTTGCAAATTTAGATTTATTCTGTTTTAACTGATATGAATATAATGACTACTGAGTGTTTATATTTTTCTGGGCTAAAGTAGGGGTTTTCCCAATTCTTTCATACCTATATAACTGTTTTTATGTTACCTGTGGGCGTTTTGTTAGCTCATGTGTTTGTTTTCAGCCAGATTGCGG
>JAQJVL010004670.1:0-42354 GCA_035578905.1 Stictocephala bisonia
GCCAAATGTGACCTTACAAAAAATTGTTCAGCTGGTAAGAATGATAGATTTATGTAATAGTTCATCTATTTATTTTACGATTGAGGTATTCTCAATCATATTTATAAGGATTATTCGCAATTTAATTTTTATGATTGTCAATATTTACTTAAGAATAAATATACACCTTAAAATTATTTCAATATTACAATACAATACTTACCTTAAAACAAGATGTAGTAAATACTTTTGCAAACTGTTTTAGCAGTAATGGTATTTGTCAAAACATTGTGTTATCTTCTAGAAGTAAAAATGCTCTACTTTTTTTCCAAAAAAAGTTTCTATAATAAATAAGCTTGGTAAGATGATTAATAGAATATTTTTTTCTTGAAAACTGTATTTTTTACACAAGCTGTACTTACAGCATACTTACAAATTATATACATCATATAAAAAGGTGCCTACAAAAAAATTATGGTATTTTGTAAAGCTCTTTCAACATTTAAATGAAATGAAAATAAAACAAAATACTACTTTGGGATAGCTTTATGTTATATTTATTAGTGTTATCTTTATTCTTATTTAATTTGTTGGGCAAAAAGAAAACGCGTATTTACTGTGCTATGCTTAATAAAAACTAAACCACTTCTGTTTATTTAGGTGATGGAAATGCTGTTGTGTTTACTTTCAATATTTGGTTTTACTCTTATTAAGTTTCCTTCTTGCAATATTTCTTGTGAATATACTTCGTAAGTATATAAATGTATCATTACTTTTGATGAATACTTTACATTAATTATTAGTAATAGTTTGCAACTTGATAATATCAAGTAACAAAATTATAACACATAAATAGTGTTATAATATATGCAAACAAATAATATTTTTAAACTTAAATAGTTCATTTCATGAATATTTGAAAGTATATATTTATTTATGAGAACAATAACAGTCAAGTGTAGATATCTGTTTTAGTAATTAAATATGTCAATAGCTTGGTAATTATAAATTTTATGACATTCACTGAAGTTCAGAAAAACTTAAAAATTTAAACATATTCCTTATTTCTGTTCACATAATATATTTCTAAATATTACTAGGCATTTACTCTATTCATATACAAACAGACAAAAATAAATTAAACTAACGAGTGCTTTCTCAAAAACTAAACTATTCAAAGTACGGAAATATATTACTACCCTTGGAGATGTAAGTCAGATCGAGAGCTTCCATTAATGCCACAAATAATGGGGTTAGGATGCCGAGAAATGCCTCAACATTTCATGTCATTAAGTGAGTCTACATCGAGTTTTATAGTATATAGATTAGGGGAAACCTCTGCGAGCTTCGCATGCCGACCCCATTACTCCGAACGCTAATGGAGGAAGCTCGGCCTAAAGAAAGACTAGACTGGCCAATATGCCTTTAGATCCTTTTTAGAATCTGGCCTATGGCCTCACAGGCCAGTATTTGTTAAACAAGTGACTAATCACTGTCACTATGAATTTGATAAGAAACTATTGAAAAAAAACTATAAGGTTTTTACCATATTATTTTCTTGGTCGAAGAAGAAAGGACTGATTAACTATTTGAGCAATATGACTTTGATTAGATCATGAAAGTCTAAGCCATATTGCTGAACTATAAAAATGTATTATACCAAGTAAAACAGAAGCTAAATTCATCGATATGAAGTTTTATGAAATCGAACAGAACACGACGAGACAAGACGTTCTGTCGTATGTGCTTGCGTTCAATGTGGTGGCCATAAATCAAATCGAAAAGTGAAGACACTAGCCGTCACGCAAGTGAGTCTAGTTTCTTCACTCGATATTCAAGATTAATTAAATCATGAAAGTCTACCTTGAATATCGAGTGAAGAAACTAGACTCACTTGCGTGACGGCTAGAGCGTCTTCACTTTTCGATTTGATTTATGGCCACCACATTGAACGCAAGCACATACGACAGAACGTCTTGTCTCGTCATGTTCTGTTCGATTTAATAAAACTTCATATCGATGAATTTAGCTTCTGTTTTACTTGGTATAATAAATTGTTATAGTTTACAACAGACCAGTGTTTAAGAATTTGATTAATTTACAATTCTACTAAACATTGTAAGTGTAGAGCTAATACTTCACTAAATAGTTTAATAAATTATTAAATCTTTACTTATTTACCAGTTTAAAACTATAAAGTTTGATATTACTACTGTTTAATGGTAATAGTACAAAAAAAGGAACGCTAGAATTCAGGTTATCACTTTAAACTCTATTAACAAATACTTAATGTATGGAGGAATAAAAATGGAAATAAAATAAGAATGGATTTTGCAGATTAAAGACATATACTTCTGTATATATATATATATATATATATATATATATATATATATATATATATATAGCTCAAACAAATTGTAGTAAAAAATTTTCGGGAAACATTAACTATTTCATCTAAAACATGTAATTACTCGTATTAAGAAAAATAAACTATAAACTTAAATACCCCAAAAACTTAAAATAAGAAAGTAATTTATTTGAACATATTTGCCAAGTTACTAATCTGTCAGCTTTTTTAACTCTACTTAATAGACAAACTTGTAAATTCGTTTTTTATCATAGTTTTTTAATTAGCATAATACGTGTTGGTACATATACAGTACAAGTAAACATCACACAACACAAATTTATTATATTATAGGCACAACATGCACAAATATATTACAATACAAGTACAAAATGCACAAATATTATGGTGATATATTTAGGTGAACCACGCTCACCTTCCTCAGTTTCCTTTGTGGATCTCTCTGGCCTGAGGAAGGTGAGCGTGATTCACCGAAATAGATCACCATAATATTTGTGCATTTTGTACTTTATTGTAATATATTTGTACATTTTGTGCTTATATTGTAATATATTTGTGCATTTTGTGCTTATATTGTAATACATTTGTGTTGTGTGACGTTTACTTGTAATTTTAATCTTATCATATTGTTGACAGTTTTTAAAAATAGGGAAGCTTTTTTTAGCTACTTAACACCAGAACTCATCTCAGCTCAATAGTTAACATTAGAGATCCAGTTTTTTCACTAACACCATAGATATCCTAAAATATTCAAACTAAACCTCCTAGACTGGACATGTCAGTAAACGATTATCGAGGTAAATACCCACTATTGTTTCGGTTCAAATAAATAATGCAGGTCAACCCACACGGATCAATAGAGGAAATGAGTAGAAATTCAGCAGAGACAGTGTAAATTATTCGTGTTTGCAGGTTGGAATGATGCATATGTTGAATGGAAAATACGACACAATATATGTGGAGTAGGCGGACTTAAAGTCCCTATTTATTGAACCACATTACCTGTGGAAATTTTTGAAATTTGTACTAATTCTTGTGAAAATGTGTTTTCTTTCTATAACTATAATGTAATCTATGTTGCTATTTATACAAACAATAATTTTCCTACATAATCGTTCGCATATGGAAGGTATTATGTGAATACATAAATTTAATGCATTGAAAATTCTGTACTATTTCTGTTTTAATTATACTACTATAAATCCAATTGTAGGTGTAAATTGTGTCAAATTGTGTATTTTCACATAGTATTTTACTTATATATTGAAATACATTACGCAAATGCTACAGTAGATCATTTACAGTAATATTAAATATATAAATTTGTGGACAGTTTGTATTTAATACACATGGACAGTTAACCATTGATTGACTGGTCACAGTTAAAAAAACCCTTTAATTCTTTGAACCATGACACTTGCCATAAATACCCTGTATAGGTTATATATGCGTACTAAGAAAGTTTATTAAACTATATTTTCTTAAAAAGCATAATTAATATCCCACTAGTGGAAAATGAGAGCTTATATTACCACTAACACACGGGTGATTGGTATATGGTGTTGTAACGTGAGATAAAAGGTAAATTTTGAAAATATAAGCGTATAAATATGAAGATCAAATTCAATTTGTACACGACTGATAGAGTCAATGCTAGTTTACAATTGTTATTCAGGAATGGTTTTACTTGTTTTTTTTTTTTTGTTACTTTTTGATTTGATCTGGTAGAGCTCAATCTGAGATATATAGTTTTAACTGAACTGTAGGATAAGGACAGGAGCTTTTATTTAGCTGTCAAAATGTTATATTTTCAGGCACTAAAAGCATTATTAAGAAAAAAAAAATACAGCCAAAATTGAGTATATTTTAAATATTGAAGAATAATTTATGCCAGTGATTTAATATTTTTTTAACCCAGCAGAAAGAGGTTAATGGAAATGAGCACCCCCTCCAAAGTTTCAAAATACTCATCATCAGGCACTATGATGTTGAAATACTGGTTTGAAAGCTAAAACAGTCATTTTGAGTAAATAATCTACATATTTATATGATTAAGACTGTTTCTTATAACTATTTGTATTCTCATACATTCCAATTATCCGTTTGTTTAACATTTTCTATAGCTGGAACGCTTAATCCAGATTTTCTCCTCTGCATTGGATTTGTTTCCTTACGTGTCATTTATTTAGATTTGTGTTAAATATTAAAATCGGAATTGAATTTTGGAAGAATTTTATTCTTTAATCCATTTTTTTTGCCAGTGACCTTGACCGGACTATCGCAAGATAACGGAGTCCAGCTACATCGAGCGTAGCTGTCCCTTGGATGGGTGACCGTCAGAGCTATCTTGTCCTTGCACGCAGCAGCCTTCCCGGTCACTGCTGGTTGTTCAGTTACCCTAAGTCATTGTTCCCCAGGTTAAGTGTTAGAGAAGGCTTTTTAGCCCTAACTTCACCTGGTAAAATAAGATGATCTTTAACTTTTTTTATTTATTAAAATCGGAAGTGACTATTGGAAGAACTTTTTTGTTTGATAAGTTATAAATATTTTTATTTATTTATTTTTTTATTTAAACTTATTGTATATTGATTGTTGTAATACTTTTAGTTTAAAGTAGCCTGTCAAAGAAGTTAAGTCAAATTTCTTAATTGAATAATAGTTTTTTTTTTATTATTTATAAGATACCTGCTATTGGTAGCCTCATGACCTCGTGGCCTCGATAAACTGCCCGTGTTGGTGTATGGCAGTTGTAGCTTGGAAGATCGTTGAACAACGGTATGGTAATTATATAGTATTACCACATTGGCAACCCATTTTATTTAATACAGTTAATTATTCACTCTGTTTGGAGTGGCTGTCACACCGGTGGTTTTCAGTGGTGGTTGTGAAAGCTAGTTTCATCAGAGGTCGCTAATTTGTTTAAATTGTTGGTCAATTTTGCCCATTTCAGTGGTTAGTGTTTACTAAATAATCTATAATTAATCACAAATACACATATTGTTCGTAAATTCTTTTGTTTTGTTTTTCCCCAGACCTTATTGGATTGTTTTATCCGTAAATATTTACATAGTACTCTGCGTCATACAATAATATTAGCTGTATCACGCATTGGCATCATTTTCGTATTGAGACATGTATCTATAATTATGTGACGTTTACATTTCCATTCTAATAATTTTTTTCTAAACATCATATTTGCAACTAAGAAAGTTTACAGTTTTATGATTTCTATTTAAAGCCAACAAATATTTGATTTGATTGCTTAGTTTATTGTTTGTGTGAGAAGTTTTATTTTGTTATAAATCGTTAGGAGAATTAAATTGATTATTTTTAATAGGCAACGTTCAAAATTGTGCATACCTTCATTTAGTTTCACGTATGTTAAACTAGTTTGTTGACGTACATATTTATATTATTATGATAAAGAATGTATGATATCTAATATATATTAAAGAAAAGGTATTGAAATTACAAGTAGTTTTGTAAAATTAGCTTCACTGTATACAATTTTTGTTCATCTCAATAAAATATACTGTACGAATGTCAATTAGTTTTAGTTATGTTAATTAACAGAAATCAATCACATATTAAATTATTATTAAGACGCCAATTGTCAAGATATGGTCGAATATGGATTACGAATGAGGGTGATGAGTGAATATAGTCATTGTTACAAACTAAGGCCGACTATTCCTTAGAAAGTGTCATTAATTAATAGCCCAATGACAAATGAACAGCCGGTGGTTATCATTTACTTATATATTATTAATTATATAAAAGTATTAATTTTTTAATGTTACCCAAGAATACCACATGTAAATGTAAAAAGGCACCTTGCAAACTCTATTATGACCTAAAATCATATTGCAGGTTTATAGGTAAAACATAATCGCTATACCGTTTTGTATTTTCATGAGTACCTTCAAAAGATACTGTACTTATGGAAACCGTTACGTGCATGAATCAAAACATCTATGTAAATACAAAGAGGTTTTTCTATAAAGATCGTAGTGGTTTTACTTAAATTAATACACGTTAATTTATTGAAAATATTTGTTCTAATTGTATTATTTAACTTTGTAAAATACGTGTCATAACATTAAGGAACAATTATTGTAAAGAGTAAATTGGATCAGTGCAAAAGGACTTAAATGCTAATTGAAAAATTAGTTTATCATTGTCATTGACCCTGTGGTATCAGTTTATGGTAAGGTGGTAAGATAATGTTCCTGTACATTTAAGAAACAAAATGGCATTTGTATGTAACAAAGAGTCTTTATGCTAGTTTCTGAAATGTCAACTCTATTTGATGTTGATCAATAACAATGAGAAGATTTTTGTTGCTTAAAAATGCTTCCAGCTAAACAAAGTGAAACAAAACACTCTCCTTCTTTAAACCATATTTTTAATTTGCGCAACTAACCTGAATTTGATTACTTATTCAGCTATATTTTAGAAGTAATACGATTTTTGCCGTTACTTGGAAACATACATTAAATCATCTAATTAAATATAAGTATTTAAGTACACTCGCTTTCCCCCGAAGTAGTGTTAAACATATCCCCCGCTCCCAGCACACAGGACTCTCATAAAACGTAACAGCTATGTGAAATCGTTGGTAATGTTTATTTGTGTAGAACGAGTAACTTTAGGCCCTGGAAATTCGTCAACCAAGTTAGCGTGTGCTGAACGCATAGTTATCGATTCATTTTGGGCGTGCTAGAGTTATTTACAGTGTGTTGTTGTGTGTAATGGCAGTGAGGGTGTTCTACTTAGGGTATAATGGAGTTGAACTTTCTGAGACATTGAAACAACAGTTCTGACTAAATGTAGAATATATGTCAGAGAGTGACCATTATTTACATAGTCAGAGACAAAAGTTGCGTGCAAAGTTATACGACGAGTCTTCATGGACAGTACATAAGTATCGACTTCAAAAGCCACTTAATTTTATGCACCTTGTTACTTACGTTCCTACTAGCCGTAAAAATCTTATACAAACTCAATTTTAAAGTGGTAAACATAGTAAATAAATATTTTTAATATTTACCAAATTATAATGTATTTTCTTTAACCCTTACATTTAAGAAAATGCAAATGTTTACAGTCAATTTAACCAATTTACACAAGATATTGAATTAATTGACATATATTTTGAACCACAAATTTGACAGCTTCTCCGCTGTTATCTTGTTTGTTCACATGTTGAGACTATACCAAGTTTATTTTTATTTTTTAACAAATATTGCTAACAAATTCTTTTATATGTGATATTTTTATTTTATTGTTTTATTCGTTTAAACTATGTTCTTGGTAAATGCTTTCAAAATCCTAAAATGGGAACGTGAAATAAACGGAAGCTAACGTTTAAACTCAGATGTATGTTTTAATTTAAATTAACGTCCATTTATCATTTGTTTGTTGTTGTTTATCATAAGTCCTTAGTTTTTAATTTTTAAACTAATTAATTTTTAAACTCTACATTCATCCAATAGTTGACAAAAGGAGACTATTTATTATACGATCAATGAAATATGTTCTTCTCAATTGCTCACTTAAAATTAACAGAATATGAGGAAAAGGTTAACCTGTTAAGAAATACGATTTTGGCCTTAATTTAACCTCAATAAAGAAGTTGTTTACACTATAATTCCTTGGCGTACATCTGTATTTGAAGTATATTCAGGAAACTACACGTTCTGTAGTATCCTGTATTAGGTGTTAGCTTTAGGTGTACAGTTTGGTAAGAATTAACAATCCAATATACAAATATTTCATTACTATTTGAATTTTATAAATTTCAATAGATGTTTTAAAAATAATATAAAATAAATGTTGTTACATATCGAATTCATAGCTTTGTATAAAATAAATTGTACGTACTCTAAATATTTCATTTTTGATAGTATATAGTCTACCGTAAAACCTATAAATCACTGATTATTACATTTTTCATCATCAGGATACAAAATTAGTTAGGTCTAATTATGAAGTTTCAAGCGGTAACATTCAAACAACAGTTATATTAGAAAGTACCAAATATAAGCTTCAAGGCTACCAGACTAGTGCTGAAAATTCCCAATAACATACCTCTACATTTAATTGAAAATTATCGTTAATTTTTCGAGTAACAATGTTTGTCTGGTACTAATTAATCGTAATTTATTAAAAAACTTCCATATTTTATATTTTTCAACTATAACAATTCATTTCTGAATCAAAGGTCAATTAATGAGTATTAAAACAGTATAATGCCTGAGCTGTAATGTAATAGTCTAAAAGCCATTTCATTTCAAACAGTTACAACTATATTACAGCGAGCGATAGCACGGAACTCTACCAGCTATAAATTGTGGACTTTGCATTCATTTACACTAATGGTTGTACAACACTACCCAAGTCAAATAGACGTAATTGTCGTCTGAACTGAATCAAGAATCGTAATCAGTTGACAGTTCAAAGTAATTTAAGTAGCCTTTAGTTTAGTTATTTAGGTTAGTTAATCATGAATAAGCTTTAGTAATATTAATCTTTTTAAAGAAGAACTTTGGAATATTCAATTACATGTTAAATTCATAGCCTATTGTTATTTTCAATTATATACTTTTACAATTATTTACTTAAATGGAAAGTTAAATTACATTCACACTATAAAAAATGATAGATACATTTTTTAAAGTAGCTTTACAGTTTTAATGAAGTTAACTATACCTTATTGTATTGTTATAAGTTGATAGCAATTTAACCTTTCAGAGGCCATGACATTTAGGTAGTACATCTTAATACTTTGAGTTTGCAGATTTAAGGATACACTGACAATCCAAAAAGCAATAGACATATTTATAAGTAGGCACTGGTGGTGCAGTGCTGTAACTCAGCTACTTGGGGTCAAAGTGTTTGGGAGATTGTAGGCGATAGGTTCCATGCTCGGTTCTCTTAATACCAACACGGCGTCCGCTCAATGGTTGTCATCAATATAGACACTACTAGAGAAGTCTGGAGTGTCCGTGTTGAATGGTAGTCAAGGTTCGGGTGTTGTGTAGAGAAGAGAACTAAGTGTCAAACTTGTCAGTTAGCTGAAAATCAGACCAACACTACGTGGTTTGGATTCCACGTAAAGCTGTAGGTCCCATAGTTGCTCTGGATATTGGGCTATTAATAAATAGTCCTTTCTGAGCTAAGTCGAACTCAGATAGTAAAAATGACTACTATCTACACTCATTCACTCCTCATATTCACCCATATCTATACGATCGGCGTCTTAGAGATGAATAATGAATATACCACACACATAACAATACACAATTAATGGTAAAAAAGATACAGTATAGATAGTTAATTTCCGAAATATATTTACAAAATATGTTATAAAAACAATATGAACAATATGAAAATAGCTACAGCAAAATTCATACTGACACAAAGAAGGTGAGTATAAAACCCAACCTAATGAGATTTTATTTATTCACATTATAACTCAAGACAATATTGAGATTACACTAAAATAGGGAGGAGTAGATTGCTTTGATACAGGCCATTCTTCTTACCTTTTTTATTCCTTCTGTTATCTTCTGAAGCTGTAACAGAATCTTTAATACAGATCTAATCATTGACGTCAGGTGTAACTACGAGAGCGAAAAAGTGTGCTTTTTAAATTCATTTGTATGAAAAATAACACATTTTACAAAAATATTTAAGTTTATAAGCTATTCTGTTTAATCTATAGTATTCCACTTAAATATAAAGCCATTTGCAACGTTTTCTTATAAGTTGTATTAAGAATGTTATAAAGACCTTTTTTGTGTGAATTGCTTGTTTATTATATAAAAGAAAACGATATTGTTCCCATGTTATTCAGTTTCCGTCATCAACATGTCATAAAGTTTTACAACATTACGGTGTACGAACATTAAATAAATATATTACACTGTAAAACAAACAAACTACGCTTAGAATTCAGTTTACATTTCTATATGGCTAAATAAATCGTTCCTTAACATAATATTTACTGTGATACATTAAAATATACGTATTTTATTACGATGTAAAATTAAAAAAAAATATTTAAGTCTGTAAATATATCATACTGCAATCAATAAATTAATTTTCACAGGAAGCCCATTAGACTTTAAACACATATAAACTTGGTAAATTGGTTCAATACAGGGTAAAATTACTACTGTAATGTTTAAATTTGAATTTTGAAATAATATATTTAAATTATATAAACTATTACACTCAAGCTAAATACTTGATTTGAGTGACGACGTTTATTTTTTTCAATTATAGGCCATAAGATTAATAAACAATCTTATGGTACATAATTAATGGTACATTTCAACTTCTTTTACACTTAGAAGTGATTTTATAGTACGCAAAAACAACACTTAATAATCTTTTTATCCTGAAATTCATTTTAGCTTGAATTAAAGTACTTGAGTTCAAGATAGAGACAAGACATTTCCACGAGGTGCTTTTTTAGGAAAAAATAAGAGCTATTGAGAGAAAAACACTAATTGTGACGCTGTTAGTACATTTTTAAAGTAAACATTACTATTTTCAAATATTAATATGTAGTATTGATGAAATATAAGCTTGAAAAAATTTATTAAATACGATATGTATTTAATACTACTAAAGGAAATAAGTTCCTTTAACAAAATTTACCTTGAATACAAGATATTAAATGTTTTCATAAAATATGTTTGTTAAATTCAAAATGAGGCCTCCCCCAGTGGTGCACGAAAGTATACTTTGAACAACCTACAAGGTGATTGTCATCGGGAAGGCCTAAACAGGCATTTTCTTCTGCCTAAACAGACACAAATGTCAATATTTCTATCGATCTGGTACGTAGACGGCCTTCAGTCTGTAAATGAGTGAAGGTCTGTAAACATTTTATCGATGTTTCTAATTCTGCCCTTTATCTCAATTTTAATACTGTAAGTTATTTGCCTGTACGATTCTAATAATGTAATAGTATATGTAGTAATAGATACTTACTAAATATACAAAATACAATATAAATATAATTACAGTACTTTAAAAGACTAAATTAAAAACGTTTAGACCATCCTTTAATTTTTATCTGAATTATACTACAAAAGAAAAACAATCAACTTTATTTGACTGATCTTAAAATAAGAATTCTTTAATTAAAAACGTCGTGCACGTGTCACTCTCTGAATGTCAAGCAGAAATGTGAAGAGAGGTGATTTTAATCAACTGAATGTTTTGGAATTTTAGAAATGGTTTGTTGTTATTACATTCTTACTAATTAATATATCAGTAATAAAAAAAGATACATTTGTTACATATATTTTTATAATGTAGGAAGATTTTAAAGAGGTAGAAAGAATTATATCTCCTTTGACTTTTATTGAATACAAAGTACGAATGTGATTAAAAATTTACTGTTGCTATCGTAATCATACGTGCACTGTATCAATACGTAAAACTTAACCAAATGCAAATGTTATCAATTTATTATTTAAACTATACAATATTTAGTTTTTACTATTTGAACATTATTTTTGTCTTGGGACGTGGAGGGAAATCCATGTATGCGCACTCAGCTTGGAGTTCACATCTCCGCGCAGCAGAGCTTGACCACTGGCTAAGCAGTTCTAGATTAAGGGGTTCAAGAACATTAACCTGGAACCCCCTAACACACTATCAAGGCTAGGCCATTTTAGTCATTGAGCTTGGAAGCATTTTATCAATATGGCATTCCTGTAATGCTGATTTAAATTCAAAATGTTTAATTGCATACAAGACAATTACATTAATTGTATTTCAATAGTGAATATTCAATAACCTATCCCATACATTCTTACAACGCTGAATACAAACATACAAGCTGTCTTACATTCACTGTCTCATATATACTAGGTGCACAATGATATAAAAAAATATGAGCATATCATGTACTGTTATTTACTGTTTGGGAATTAACTGGCATTAAGGAAAACTACTATATTTTATTTGAAAAAGTAATTTAAAAAAATTTTTTAAAGTATTTCCAAACAATTAAAATATACTTATATCGGAGATTATCTTTTACTAAAGGTCAAAGGGTGGTGCTTACAGTAATTCTGAAACTTCCTAGTTGATTTGATTAAAGCATGGGTTAGTTAGTCAGTTAGCACGTTTAGTTGCATTAACCTTCTGTCTCACCTGGTTTAGCTAATAGAAATGATAAAAAATGGATAAAGATATAGAGTTCTAATGCTTGTGCAATTTCTGATTGTAAATACTACAAACGGATAAACTACCAGATAATTTCCATAAATACTTGCTAATTAGTATTGTAAATTAAACTTTTTTTCACATCCAGTATTACAAGTATCTAGCATTTATAAACTGAAATACAAAGAATAGTAATAACTAGGTGTAAATGGATACCTACAGTTGGATTATTTTTAAAATTTTACTTTATGAAGTAATTAAGTCTTATTCTTATAAAGTATAAGACTTAATTACTTAATAAAGTACATAATTCTTATACAAAAGAACTTATATTAAAATACCTGAAATACAGATAAGTCTCTGAAACTTTATCAAACTTCTGACACGGTAGGAAATTAATAAATAAATAAAAAATAGTTTCTCTACGACTACATTTATAAACTCAACTCAAACCAATGGGGAAGGTAAACTACCATATTTTTATCATCATTAACTTTTAATGGATTATAATGATTTCATTACCTGTAGCCTAATGAATATAAATAATGCAAGTTATAGTACAATGATGAACATGCATTGAATGTTCCTCATAACTCAATAACACATTTTTATAATTACTAAAGTTATACGCAATAAATTTGTATCCTAAATTATTTACACTGTACTATACTAAAAGAAAAAAAATGTTAGAATAGATCAATTTATGTCGAATAAATGATAATATTTGCCTAAAATGAAAGTTTATTATAAAAGCAGCACAGTAGAACTCCAATTATCCGAATCAGTAGGAACCAGATCCTATTCGGATTTTCAAATATTCGGATAGTAGGATTTTGTCTAAAAACTGTCAATTTTATTTAATTACTGCACATAATTAAATGCTGTTGAAATGGGATGAAAAACAATATTTTAAATGAGAGAGGGAATTATATAAGTAATTGTAATTGAAATATATACTACAGTGTACTACAGTGTACTATAGTGCTTATTTACGTAAAATCCTGTAAACGAATGTTATTGGTTGCTAATCCCCTTAGTTAAAATATGCTTTGTAGTATGTTTGACTGTATTCATCCGTTTTTGGGCAGCCGACGTCTCTCAACTGCTTGACAGAGGAAAGGACAATAGCGAGAGTAGACAATAGTTTCCTGGGAGATTTGAATTTGTTATTTTAAGACGGTGTTACAGTATACAGTATTAATTGACGCATACTATGAATTATTTATTATGATAGATATATGTATGATTTATCTCTTTAAGGATTTAAAATATTACTCTTTTTTGTCATGTGCTTTTAGTTTTTTTTTCTTTTCAGAATAAAATTACAAAACTGAAGATTGTAATATTTCTTTTATGACATTCCGAAAGTAATTCGGATAATCAGCAAATTGGATAGTTTGAGTTCGGATAATTGGAGTTCCACTGTACCAGATATTTTTGTTAATTTTAGAATATATAATATATGTATTTTGATAGTGGATAGTTAGCCCTGTGGTATAATGATGGTCGAGAGGAATTTTCCAATGTGACAGGATCGATTCAGGGAAGTCAAAGCTTGCCAATAGCTGACTGCAATATTGGGGTTTAGTGGTCCCTTTGACATCATGCTACTGACGCATTAAACATTACACTTAATAGAACTGTAATGCAACAATAAAATCTATCATTGTATCGTAATAGCTGCATTACAGATATTAACAGAAACGCTATGAAACAATGTTAGTAGCTCAATAATTTAGGAAGAGCTAATGTACTAGACACGTTCCTGGGCACTTCTTTCAAAATGTAGGATTATGGCAACAAGCAAAAATTGAATGAACTGACAAACTAATTAAAATCTATATTAGTTTACCTTATTGATTTTGGTAAGTAAATTGAACAAATTAAAAAAAAATTAAATGAGTATAAAAGAGAGAATGTTGTTAGTATGTAATTGAGAGGTTGGCACTAAAAAAGAAACTACAGAAGTACAACAAATATGAAACA
Organism: Stictocephala bisonia; assembly: GCA_035578905.1. NCBI lineage: Eukaryota > Metazoa > Arthropoda > Insecta > Hemiptera > Membracidae > Stictocephala > Stictocephala bisonia. Next base: position 14,525 of record JAQJVL010004670.1, read on the forward strand.
ACAGGTAACAAGAGAGAATGTTACGTTTGTGGTTTAGAAACTACACCAATCCTTCCAATATTTTTTCGAAATTGTTGTTCTGCTATTTACCTCAGTAAAACTTCTTATTGTTTCCTTTAAAATTAATCTTTTATGGATGTGACGTATGATAAAGCTTTTTACCACTAGTTCAACAATTACATAACAAATTGGAGGTGAGGGTTTAAAAAGATACTGTCTTGTATTATGATGAACATTAATTTGTTAGATATTATTATAGTAAATCTAATACTGTACTTAAATCTAATTTAAATTTTAAATTGGTTTAGGGTTATAAACATTTAACTTAAAAAATTATTAAAAAATTCATTAGGATCTATTCCCCTCTTTTATTATCATGATAAAATTAATATATTTCTTAGAGTTATATTTACGTTAACATAATAAAAATCACATTTACACAGAAAATAAATTTGTTAGTGCAATAATTTGTCATTGTGTTAATTTTTTATTTACTTAATATCTATTTTTTCCGTATAACTGTAAATATCAGCTATGTATGGATTTACAGTCAAAATTTTCCAAGTGAGAATGTGCAGTAGGATATTTAAAGTGACAAGTTGTATAGTAATTGAAATATATACACAACGAAATATATTTTATTTCTCTGCAATATATCCAAGTAACTATGATCTTAACTACAGCTATCCCACCTTTAGCTCCATAATATTCAATATTTTGTTCCTTTCTTCTGCCTCTGTACTTCATATTCGAACAAACACTATTTTCTAATAACTTCTTTTTCTGAATTACCAGTTATCACTTTATTTTAGACTCTTGCGTCTGATATTTTTTAATTTGTTAATCCCTTTGAGAGCCAGTAGTTAGGGAATCGAAGCTTGACGTTTATGTATGTAGGAGTAATGCATGAAAATCATCTATGTTTAAGCTGATCTCTTCACTGTACCTAGGAAAAAATCATATACTTTTGTGCTTTGATATACACTTAAGGGGCTATTACTGCGGTGTTTCAAATTTGCTTGTTTGGAAAATAAAGAAAATGTAGGCTCTCTCACCACTAGACTGGGGTTTCGGATCTTAGCCCTCATAAGAGTGATATATCTCTAAATCAGATGTACAGGTAATAATATAAATGATAACTAGAATGGAAAGTGACTATTTTATCAATGGTGCTACAAAAATACATACCATATGACAATACATCTGTTGAAGCTCTTAATACGAAAAATATATCCTTGACACATTTCGGGAAAGAGTTGAAGAAACTTCCTCTTGCTAGCGTAACGGTTAGCACTCCTGACTTCTATGCAGGGGGTCACAGGTTAAAGTCCCGGGATGTCCAACTAAATTTAGCTTGATGGGTTTGGACCATTGTCCCATAATAACGTTATATTAATCAATATAAAGGGCTTCTGGTGTTGAAATAAATAACAAAAAATTATTAAAACAAAATCAAATTACAAAATCAAAAATAAGATACTGTTTGTTGTAAATGAGAACCCTTCTCGGAGGGCGAAGTGAAATACTGCGTTACTGAATGGCTGATTGGTAAGCATTAACCACAGCACGCCAAACTCGCGTTTCTGGAAGGCAACGAAGGTGGTATCAGAGAGATTTGACGTGAGGTAATCTAGTTAGAGTTAAACAAGTGTTACGAGCACGTAACTCTAAAGGGCTGATGGGTAAGCATTAACCACAGCACGCCAAACTCGCGTTTCTGGAAGGCAACGAAGGTGGTATCAGAGAGATTTGACGTGAGGTAATCTAGTTAGAGTTAAACAAGTGTTACGAGCACGTAAGTCTAAAGGTGATTTGGAATGTGTCAAAAAGGCCGATATATATTCTGTAGAGAATAGAATAGAAACATATGATTTTCAATGGAGCTATATTGAAGTTAAATAAGGATCCCCAGTTATACCTTCAAATTAATATACTCGTACACTGATTTTGTTGACTTAGAACAAAATAACATATAGCAACATTGACTGCTGGTTACACGATTGTTTTAAATATTGATGCTCATTTAACATTGTAATAAAGGAATGACATACACATGTTTTTAAGTTACAAATAATGTGTAAGATGCGATAAAAGAATATATCACATTTATATAATAATCAAAATAATATTATGGTACCATCAAATATTAGCTTGTCATCAATGATTCGTTAAGCAAACAACTACCATCGTATTAGCCTGTCATCAATGATTCATTAAGCAAACAACTACCATCTTATAAGCCTGTCATCCATGATTCGTTTAGCAAACAACTACCATCGTATAAGCCTGTCATCCATGATTCGTTTAGCAAACAACTACCATCTTATAAGCCTGTCATCAATGATTCGTTTAGCAAACAACTACCATCTTATAAGCCTGTCATCCATGATTCGTTTAGCAAACAACTACCATCTTATAAGCCTGTCATCAATGATTCGTTAAGCAAACAACTACCATCTTATAAGCCTGTCATCCATGATTCGTTTAGCAAACAACTACCATCGTATAAGCCTGTCATCAATGATTCTTTAAGCAAACAATTTTTAGTTTCTCCTCCCATACATAATTGATTCCATTTTATGTGATAATTTAAGTAATTTAAATTGCAGCATATTATATGGTTAAATTATATTAAGCCGGTCGTTTACGGGAAAGGCCCAAATTAGCTTAACAGCTTACCTTATCAGCATACGGTGGAGACTTAGAACTGTTAAAATATACGTTGGCTTCCCTAACAAAATTTTTATATTTTATATTACGAATATTTTAAGTTCACAACTTAAGCTCATCAACAATACAACAATGTTTAACTGCAATATTTTACATCTACGGGCCACCTATATACGCTTCGCATGCCAACCCTGACACTCGTTGCGTTTCATACAATTCGGCCTGGGTATGCAATATTTGCAATAAAAAAAATTAAAAAAATACCAATAGTAGATAATATTAAATAAAATTATTAAATAATAGTAGATTAGAACTGTAACATAAAATTACACTATCAATTTTATTAACAGTATCTCACTTATTTGTTATCTTGATGCGTTACTACCTAAATACCCAGTGGTATTACTTATCCTATTTATAAAGTGTTCATTTGTTTTTATTTAACATGTTAAAAAACTTTTAATGCATAGGATAACGTCAAACATACATAATAAACCAGTTTATTTATTTACAAAACACTCTGCAAGTCTTACTATTAATTAGCTATAATAAACCCAATCTTAATCTTACGGAGCAATATTTTACGGGTGGTTTCTACCCCTTGGGGGTATTGTATCACGATGAAAATACTTTAGTTTATCTATTTAACTCTTAAAGAAATAATATAAAACATTTCACCCATCTACCTACATGGGCAGTGATGAGTGAGCCAGTTAGTCAGCCAGGGTTTTTCTTTTATAGATTGAGGTTATGTATTTAATTGTAGCAACAACAGTTTTTAATTCTCAATACTCCTTTTTATATGAAACAACAAGAATTGTCGAATAATTTGGAGTATGGCTATAAATACTGACACTTTGTAAAAAGCATCAACAATTATTAAACATGACTAAAAGGATTTAACGTATATTTTTCACCAGAGTTTATGAGTTTGGTTTAACAATAAAGGGAAGTGTTTATAGGATTAAGTAAACAATTCTTTTGGATATAAAATTAATGATTGTATAACATTTATTTAGCAGTAATGGTGGTTGAAAAGTGATGGTGGGTAGTTTTCATCCCACCGATTAAGAAAACTATAAAACTACATAGGTTATTATAGCCATAAACAGTCGTAAAATATATTCTTCAAAGAACAATCTATAAATAACTTTATAAGTGATTGACCTACATTTGCTTGAATGAAAAGAAAAAAAAATACTATAATTCAGTTCTTAACAAATAAAACTAATAGTTAGACCATACTACGTATTTATGTTTTAGGCACAAGAAAGTTGGGATATAAATAGTATAACTTTAGAAAATCAATTTTTTAATTTCAAAACGGAAGAATGAAATGTATGTACTTTAAACAAATGTGTCTTTCTATTTAATTGTTTCTCAATTTAAACGATAGCATTAACGTATCCTTAAAATTAATGCGCTAAGCTTGCGGGTTTCAAAGGAAAGAGGAGAACATAGTGACAACTTTATTTTATTGTTGGTAGAGCTTTAGAGTCCTGACAGAGCCTAGTGTTGGCAAAGAGCCAAACACGTATTGAAGTAGATGGAATCAAGTTACCTTCAGTTTGTATATTTTATTGGTGGTTTGAGGTTTACAGTCTTGGCAGAGCCTAGTATTGGCACAGAGCTAAATACGTATTGAAGTAGACAGACTCGAGTGACATTCAGTTTGTGTATTTTATTAGTTGTTGAGGTTTACAGTCTTGGCAGAGCCTAGTATTGGCACAGAGCCAAGCACGTATTGAAGTAGACATACTCGAGTAACATTCAGTTTGTGTATTTTATTGCTGGTACAGGTTTTCAGTCTTGGCAGAGCCTACTGTTGGCTAATAGCTAAATACGTATTTAAGTAGAGAGACTCAAGGGACATTCAGTTTGTGTATTTTATTGGTAGTTGAGGTTTACAGTCTTGGCAGAGCCTAGTGTCGTCACAGAGCCAAGCACGTATTGAAGTAGACATACTCGATGACATTCAGTTTGTGTATTTTATTGGTGGTACAAGTTCAGAGTCTTGGCAGAGCCTAGTGTCGTCACAGAGCCAAGCACGTATTGAAGTAGATGGAGATAAGTAGATATTGTGAGTGACCTTCAGATTTTTAGGTTCCTAAATATGAGGATAATAGTTATTACAATTAAAATAACATTACTATTGATGTTTATCTTTATAATAATGCTCATAGCAACCTATATATAATATATGAGGAAGATCTCATTCTTTAAATTTAAAAACTAAAATTACCCAAAACTACGTTAATTATAGTACATAGTATTTTATAAGGCACTTGAAACATTAAGTAGATATTTAATTGTGCAATACCTGGATTTATGAAGGAACCATACTAGTAAAATTAAATTATATAAATGGATTGAATTTTGTTAGGTAAGTTAGATTAATAACACTGATACCACATTTTATTAATTTATCAACTTAAACACGCCTTATTCTTCAGCCAGATCAAATGTGTTTGATATTATCCTTGCTTTCCAAAATGTACACATTAAAATTTATTCATACTTAGTTTTCAATTTGATTTAACACATACAAACACTTTTAAAGCTCTTCTTAATATGTATTGTGATTTAAATGTAATGTAGTACTCAACATTCCAGAAAAATTAAATGTTTTTTATATAACCTACGACATAAATATTTAACCATTCTGAAGTGTTGATTAATTTGATAAATTTTATATTTGATGTTTCCGATTTGATATAAAATTAAATAATACGATATAAGAAATATAAGGAATTATTAAAAATTGTATACCTTAGAGTGTAACGCATTATTAGCCTTCATTTGTTATACAATATTTAGGTTGAACTGGTAATCAAAGACAAATTTGAATAAGAATCCAATAATCAACTGCTCACTTCTGATATTGGCTTATAGTATGATACGGTATATTTGCATAAACGAGATACCTGAAATAATAGTGAGTTCATTTCCATAAATATGACGGACTGGCTCGATAGCTAACGTTAATAAGCATGATGGATCACAATAAGTGTTCATATAATTAAAATCATCCATAAATATTATATTTTCAAATTGATTCACCACACTCTCGATAGGTTAGGTAAGGTTAGGTTAATATTTGTCTTTTTCTTCATTATAACATCTACCGAATCACAGTTAATGTTTTTTTTATTCCCATTCGTGTATCTATTCCTTTAGAACATTTTTCAAAAGTGGGAGTCCTCTTATAAAAAAGACCCCTTATATTAGAGAACAATATCTCAGGTTTTGTTTCTAGAGATTGTGTTACCAATAGATGTATGTGTAAGCAGCCCTAGAGGTAAAAGTGTCGAGTCGGTTTGTATGATAATTTATAGCACATTGGGTGCTGTGTTATGTAAAGAAACTGTAGTCATGAATTTATTTGTAAAATTTCTGTACAATATAGACTTGACACAAAAATATTATGTTATATTTTTAAATAAAAAACAAAAACCTGATATAAAAGAATATATCTCTTCGGGACATCTTTATGTGATATAATTAGTATAATATGTAATTCAATTTGAATTGTTTAGACAAAAGGACATGTATGTTTACTGTGCCATGCTTAATAAAAACAAAACCTCTTCTGTTTATTTAGGTGATTGGAATATCGTTCAGATTACTGTTTTCTGTTATAACGTTTCCACCCTATAAATCTTCTATACATAGTTGATAATTATTTACTATATTAACTATACTTCTCATGAAAATTTTTATATTACTTACTATATAAATATTCTACAATTTGATTATAACGAGACAAAAAGCAAAAAGATAAAATGTACATCAATAAATATATATTCATCAAAGCTTAAATTGAAAAACCATTACTTAAATAAATAGGCCTAGGAATGTCATGGTATTCTTTTGAGAAAGTGAAAATAATGTAATATTCAAATATTTTTAGTAATACATTTTTATTGGTAAAAATTGTTGTGATAGCCCGAGTGATATATTTTAATAGGATTCAATAAGGCCTCATATTATACAGTACATGAAGAAATATTTATTCACTGTTTATATAAGATTTTGATGAGATTATGTAGATCCAAGCAGAAAGGCAATTAGATTAGAGTTAAATAACAAGAGAAAAGAATAGTCGATTGTAATATTTTCGATCTACTATCGATCTTTCAAACCTTCGATTTATAGTATTGGTTTGATTTGCATCGGACTATATGAAAGATAATTTTATATTTACTAAATTTATTTTGTTAAATATCTGAACTATTGTTGTGTTTTAGAATATATATATACAATATACATATTGTTAAGATTTGTTCAAAGTTAAGTTTTCATAGTTTATTTATGATTGTTTACTGGTAAGGGTGTTTATGGTCTGTTATTATTTGTTTTATTTTATATTTGTTAATAGATTATTATGTAGTTGATAGTTTTATTGTATAAAACAGTAACATAAAGGTATTAACATAAAGGTTTGATATTAAATAATATTTAATATCGAATGCATAAAGTTAATATATTAGGACACATTTTACCTGTAATAAAGAGAGTGTTCCTGCATATTTGGGTTGGACTGCCGGCTGAGGGTGATAAACACAAACTAACAAGCATGTCCGTAACGGCGGACTCAAGCCATCAGAAATACGGAATTTGAGCAGGTTTATCACCATTGTCTATAAAACTGCATGTTATCAATTCCAAGGTACTGTCCCGACGAGCCCTCTAGAATGTCGTGAGCATTCTTGAAAAATATTCTAGTTCATTGCTTGATCATGAATAATATACACTGCATATTCATAATGATATCTCTACCACTCTCTCTGTTAAGAGGAAAAAATTCCCATAATACTTAATTTAATTTATTATTATTTCTATTTATATTGTATCAAATAAGATAATTGTCTTATTTTTTTGGTTAAATTGATTAATACTGAGTATGTTTTCTCATTTATCATTTCATATTGAATATTTGAATATTATATAGGAAAAACATTATTTAGTAATACATATTTTTTATCAACTAGCATATAGCTAGATGGTTTATATATGCACTGCAGCAATGTGTATTAGCGCTTGCAAAAATAAATTAAATTGAATTGAATATCGACATTAATTTTTTATGTAAAACGATTATTTGAAAGTACAGGGTACATTATTCTCAACATTAAAAGCAAAATTTCAGGCAAATAAATACCTTTAAAACATTTGAAGTATATGTTTTTAGTAATTATGATTTACACCACGTAGTTATAAATTTAATAGGCATTTAATTACATTTTTAATATTTATTTATCTGTATTGGCATGAAGTATTATATATATATATATATATATATATATATATATATATATATATATATATATATATTGGCAACAAGTATTATATAATATTTTATATTCATTGAGAAACAATTACATTTATATTGAGACAAAACTTGAACAAAGAGATGAATGTATGCTAGGGTACTAGATTATCTAAAGTAGTTTAGTATATTAATATAACTAATACTATACAACATTGGAAAATAAAACCATTAAATTATCATGTTTACTATCAGTTTTTGATATAAAACACATATTACTATAAACAACATAGCTAACAGTTTTGTACGTAACTAAGTTACAAAAAAACATAAAATAATATTTAGTTTAAACTCATGTTTTGAAAAATTGAGGAAATAAATTGTAGTAGGAAAATTATATTTCATTGTATTAAAACCAACATGTCCCTTAATTAACATTTTTATATTATGCATTAAATTTAATATGCAAATTAGATAAACAAATAACTGTTAATTGCTTTTATAAGCTTACTATTTTTATAATATTAATTTTCATCAAACTGTAACTATTATAATTATTTAAAAGAACTTACTATCCATGCATAATTAACATTCAGCCAATGTGTTTCATTTCTTATTGCTACAGTTACTCTAATACGGACTTTGAAAACTGGTCATAAAGTATATTTTCTTCGAATGTGGTGTATATTAAAAATGTACACTCTATCAATGTATACTTTGTTTTAGATATATTTAAAACTGAATTAACTAAAACCAGTAAGTTGAAAAGCTAAATATTCAGGTTAAGAAAGACTACTATCTTGCAAGAAAGTGATTTAAGATGTACGTTTTAATGGTGTAAATTATTAAAACAATTATTACGATATTGCCATATTATTCAATTACCACTTTAATATGAAAAACAACAGTTTTATTACTGTATATGGGAATATTCATATTAAAATATTTAGTGTACTATTCTTAAAAAACATGTTTAACATTTTGTACATTTTGTAGATGTTATACGTGTACATTTTAGAAAGTGTCAAAAGTTACTTTTATTCAAAGTATATAAAATAACTGATTGGAAAATCTACATATTCTTAGAAATTCAGTTTTCAAAGATAATCTGAACTTTAACTCTAATTCATTATATTTAATTATGAATATATAATTTAAACCCTCATTATTGTTAATAAAATAAGGATCGTTCTTTCAAAATATTCAAATTTCTATTGATATGCTATAATTTTAAACATATATATATATATATATATATATATATATATATATATATATATATATCACCAAGAATTAAAAGATTGTTACTTTAAATAAATATATGATATTTAAATTTGGCTGTAGTAAAAGAAAGCTATATTCTCAAAATAGTCTTACAAAGCAATTAATATATTTCAAGCAATAATTAAAATAAATAAATATATCAGTGATCATAACATTTTCCTGTTTATAATTTTATACTAGCAATGGTTAAACTCACAGGTATCCAACTCACAAGTTAAATGGGCACAAGTTTGTAAACAAACCCATGTTTTTAATGTTGGAAAGAATTTTGAGGTAAAATGTATTTACCAGTTTTTTTATGATTTTAATTCCATCGAAAACGCTTGTATCGAATTACAATTGTAATCCATTAGAAGCTTGTTTTAACAGCATGGAATAATATATTTAAAACTGTGCTGTTATATTGTTAAACTGGTTATATATATATATATATATATATATATATATATATATATATATATATATATATATATATATTGTTAAAAAGCATTATAAATAACCATGGCTTCGTAAATAGTCATGTATACAATAACCCTAAAACTATCAATATCATTTTCGTAGGATATATAGAACCACATTTTATTACGACTTGATATATTTTATATTGATTACCAGTTAATTGGAAAATGGTTTTATAAATTATTAAAATTAAATATTTAGTTCAGCAGCTTTGATTCGGTTGAGGTATAAAATATAAATTTTTTATTTGACAGCGAAACAGCTCAATTTGGGTAAGCCTAACTCATTGTTATATACTACAATATTTCATTGAAAGGCGTTTAAAATGAAAAAAATTAATTCATAAATTAAAAAAAAAAAAATAAATCAACTCATTGCTGTCATTTTGTAATATATATTTATTTACACTTTTAATACTGAACATTTAATTTATTAGAAGTTATAAAACATTTTAAATCTACGTTTACATACTGGATTGTCACATTACTCTGAATTTAGAAAGTCTTAGCTTAATTACTATAAATAAAAATTACTAATGCAATTTATAATGTGACTTAATTAAATAAACGATGAGTGATAAATAATAATGGAGCTAAAACGAACCGTTACCAGTAAACATTGAGTTATAATGATATTCCATCTCCAACCACTATCAACTAATGAGTGACGTGCAATTAGTAATAGTTACTTATTTTAGTGAATATTTAATGAATAAGATACTATTAACATCTTATTCGTACTCATATTAGTAACATTTATTTAATCTAACTCAGAGAATTTTAAATACACATATTTTAGATATTCTACCAAAGATAGTACTATAATTGTATCAAAGTAGTGAAGTGTATATTTTAAAAATAATAATCATACACTTTTGGTATACCTAGAATTTTATAAAATAGTAATTCTAGATATTACTACTTTTATAAATGATCTACTTTTATAACCACCTAACCAATCGTTACGAAGATTGGTTAGGTGGTTAGGGTGTGTAATTGAATATCTTCAAAGCCATCCTGAAAGATACTTTTCTTTGTGTTAACAGCTACACTAAACGCAGTTGGACTAAACAATGAAGAGGTAATTATAGTAATTTAAATTTTAAATTATTCAACAGATTAACCTAAAGATAAGGAAATGTAAGTGTTTTTGCACAATACATAACGGTCAAACCGGTGGATTAGTTTGAAATATTATCCCATTGCTGAAAAGGTTTTAAAAATAATTTACTTTTGACAGGAAACTTATATTTCAATGAATTTTTTCCAGTAATATATATGTTTTTTTTTTTTATTTTAACACAGTCGGTTCCACAAAATATTTGAACTAAACCTCCTCGATTAGTTAACATAACGATTACCGATTAGCCAGTAAACGATTGCCGGGGTAAATACCCTCTATTGTTTCATTCCCAATAAATAATGCAGGTCAACCCACGCGGATCAATAGACGAAATGAGCGGAAATTCAATAGACTGTGTAAAGTATTCAGTGTTTTCAGGTTGTAGTGATGCATATGTTGAATGGGACAATATGTGTTGTAGGTGGACTTAAGTCGCTTTATTTATCTGTGGAAACTGCTGTAATTTGTAATGATATTGTATATTATAACGTATTGGTTTCGAGAGTAGAATATTAAAACATTAATGTTCTAATCCAAATCGATAATTATACATCCATTATCCTATCTATTATCCCTCAACTATGAATTTTACTGTATGACTGTAATATTACGTTATTGGATATTTTGTAGGGAAGATATTGAGTAAAAAGGTTATAAATTAGCTTAAACTAATACTACGTGGATCAGATTCCGTGTAAAAACTCTAGATCCTTTAATTACCTTTCTTTTGTGCTATTAATAAACGGCTCTTCTAGAGAACAGTTGGCCTCATTTAGTAATAATAAATTCATCTACACTCATCATAATCTATTATATTCGGCCATATCACTATGATCGGTGTATTAATTATGAATACAAATAATATATTATTATTATTAAAACATTGTTATGACCCATTATTAAAACACAGATCGTATGGATATGACTGAATTTAATAGGTGATGATGAGTGTAGATAAATTTATTATTACTACACAAGGTCATCTGTTCCCTAGACAGAGCCGTTTATTAATTCATAATTCATCTTTATTCGTTTAAACATACATTAATCAGATATAAATACGTCAGTGGTTAACACTAAAATATATAACTAAATTATATAAGAGTGAAACTCATAGCCAGTCACTTAAATTTTAATAACATTTATCAAGGAAATGTTCTTTTACTTTTTTCTTATATACTGAGAAATTTCCCTCAACCTTTATATTATGAGGCAGTTTATTAAAAATGTTAATGCAGACATGATATGGGCCCTTCTCGAACATAGATGTTGAATGACCCAAAATGGTAAACATGTTCCGAAATATAGTTTGGTACTTGTGAAATGAGCCATTTGTAATAAATTTATAAGAATTTTGCCTTACAAAGATGCATGCCTCATACCAGCCAATGTCTAAATTCCTAACTCCCCAAAAGTGTCCCGCTTAACTCGAATTTTCTACTCCCCGAGACAATTCTCAGACACAATTTCTGGAGAATGAAAGGTTTGTTTCTGGAGAATAAAGTTTGTGACACATGAAGGGTCCCAAATATAATGCCATATCACAAAAGTGCTTCTGGTAGTGACAAATATACAGTACGTAAGACCTCTCGCATAACTTGGCTAACAGGGTTAGAGCAAAACAATAATATCCCAAAATAAAGGTAGAGTTTTACATGGAATCTGATCCACGTAGTATTGGTATAATTTTAAGCTAATTTAAAACATTTTACTCAGTTCTCTTAAAAAAAAAAAAATATATACAATAACGTAATGCTATAGTCATATAATGAAATCCATGTTCGAAGTATACTAGAAAGTATAGTAAAAGTATAATTAGCGGTTTGAATTAAAATGTTAGTGTTTTAATATACAGTAATTCATTATAGGCCTAAGTAAGATGATGTTGGTGACCTCATGACCTCGTGGCCTCGGTAAACTGCCCGTGTTGGTGTACATCAGTTATAGCTGGACGGATGTTTTATTACGATAGAGTTATAGCAGTATTACCAAATTACTACCCCATTTTATTCAATAAAGTTACAATATTTTCCCTGTAGCGTGACATAAGAGTGGCTGTCACATCAGTGGTTTTCAGGGGTGGTGGTGAATAGTTAATGTCGTCAGTGGTCGCTAATTTGTATAAATTATTAGTTAGGTTTGCCTAACTTCGCTCGTTAGTATCGATAGTGAATAGGTTTTAATTATTTTTAAAGTCAATGCTACATTGTAAAGTATTTTATTTAGTTTTCCTATGATCATACATGTATTTCTATCAATAAAAAACATTTTATAGTTCAGTATATATAGCGTACCGTTTTTTGTCAGCTACCATTTTTTTAAATTTTAAAATTAGATAAGAGCCGTGTTTAACTTGGATAAACTCCAAAAGTCACTAGATAGTAATAGAAATAAAAATGTTAAATGATGTCTTGTCACAGAGCTAAATCCAATCCGTCAGGCCATTCAAAACTCGCCTCACTGATTCTGTTTATGCTAGCTAATCCCTCTGTAAAACAGCACAAGGGGCACTCTGAAATTATGTGATCCATTGTTTGAATAGACTCTCCAACATCGCATGATTGATCTGATGTCAATCCCCATTTTCATTTTCAATAGTTACATCAGCCCACTCCAGTTCGGAACCGATTCAACAATGTCCTCTCCCTACGAGGAAGGTTCATACCACCTACACGTATTGACGGATCGTTAATAAGGAACTTATTTCGTCCATCAAAACTGTTCCACGTTATGACCCAGCTAGTATTGGGCGAGAAATGTTATCTTCTTAACTGGAAAGCAGTACGTAGAGTTGGGTTTCGAGATTTTAAGCGATCGATCTGACGTGGGAGATCCTGTATAATGGGTAGGTGTGGGGCATTCCAGATGTTATTGAATTCTTTAAGTAGTGCCTCCTAACGTGTTATTTCTGGAGGAGCTATATTAGCGCTGGGTGCCAAGGTAGTAAAGTTCCCATGACAGTACCACTATTAAGTTGGACATCAATCACTTTTGTATGCACTATTTAGCCATACGGGAGCATTGTATTCAGCAGCTGAATAAACAAGTGACAAAGCAGTAGTACGCAGGACGAGTGCGTTGGCTCCCCAAGTTCTTCTGATAATATGATGTAGTACATTACCCTGGTATTAATTTTAGCTGCTGTTTTTCGAAGATGGTTTTTAAACGTCAGCAATCGATCTAACGTTACTCCAAGGTAATTTGGATGATCATTATGGTGGAGTTTGTCACCATTTAGAAATATATTTAATTTTAGATCAGATAGTCGATTACTTAGGTGGAAACATGCTACTTAAGTTTTTGACGGGTTAGGAATTAGCTTCCAGGTTCTAAAATATTCTTTGAGTGCTGCAAGATTATTTTTGAGTGTTTCTTGAGTAGCTGTTAAGTCCTTGTGTTGATAAGCTAAAGCAATATCGTCTACATATATAAATGTTTTAGACTTGTTGATTTGGATGTCAGTAATATATACGTTAAATACAATTGGAGTACGGACCATCCTTTAGCTGTATAAAAGAGCTTCTTTACGACCGAGATAAACGTTCATTAACCTGGAACTAAGCATCGACTCGAGAAATCGCAGAAGAAAGGCACAGGGAAGGAGGCTGTAGAACTTTAATAACAAACCTTTGCTCCATACTGTATCCTAAGCCGCTGTGAGATCAACAACAGTTACAAATGTTTTTAATTTCTTTTCAAACCAATTCTCAATAAATGATGTCAGATTCAGGATCAGGCCACTAAAACTTTGGCCAGGGCGAAAACCAATCTGCTCAACTGGAACATTAGTCTAAAGAATGTGTGTGTGATTTTGTGTGGTAGCCGCCATAGCTACTTCATAGATCACAAATTTGTGACGGTCCATCTACCAGGTTTGTTGCTCGTTTAGGGAATACGTACATTTTTAAAGGTTTGCTGGGGACACGAACAACTTCAACCCCCGTATATTTAGAGAGTCACATTTAAATTATTTTATTTGTAATTTGCAGCAACAATTTATACATAATAAAAAACATGGACAGTGGTAAATTACCAAAGTGTTATTTATATCGATTGTTTTGAATTTTTTGTAATAAACATATTTTTCCAACTTAATTTTTATGTTTATTAATTTAACCGTCTAATTATGGATTTCTAATGTTTTACTGTGATCTTCACATTTTGGGTGAATATGATGAATATTTTCTAATACTAACATTTTTTTATTTTTCCTTACCAAATATACAAATCCTATAAAATAGAACTTTTTAGGTTTGGTATTAAAACTTCCATCTATTTACAGATGGAAAACATACGATTATTAAAACTCCAATAATCATATAATTAAATTTGTTAGTAAAGCTCCACAAAGGTTTTAATTAAATAGATAACGTAATCATCCAGATGCTTAGGTAAAATGAATTTTGTTATATAAAATGATTCCACTATCCTGACTATGGTTTATAAAAATACATACTAAAAAATAATATGAAAAACTGCACTAACTTTTTTAAACACAAATTATCTAACTATATAAATTATAACTATTAAAAAGTATTCTTGTTGAAATTAACTGTATTCTTTGTACACAATTATTAATATTGTCAAGTAACAAAAAAACTTACTCCGTGTTACGCTTTCATTTTTTAAAAATATTTTTCAGGCTGTCTGTGTTTTTTTTTTCTGAGAAAGCAAGGGGCCAATCACGATAATCTACTCTAAACAGATTACTATTCTCTGTATATCATTTTGATAACGATATGTAAACATTTTGTTATCAGCTTAATACGAACTGAAAAAGTAGTCTTACCTGTTTTCATCTAAGCAATACAAATATTATAAATACACTATTTTGTATACAAACAGTTCTATTTTTTTATGTATTGTTTTCTGAAATTCAAACATTCCTTCTGGTAGAGCAATATCAAAGCAATAAGAATATCTTTGTTGTAGTTAAAAATGCTGCCAGTGGAATAAAGTAATTGTTTTAAATTGAATACGGTGTTCCCACCCACCCTTTCATGTACGGTGATGATGACCCCCTAACTCACCTATAAACGTACAGTAGTGATACAATTTGATTGCTCTATCCATTATGCTTAGACATTAGGTGTATCTTAGTTTTCTACTAGTCTACTTGGCGGAGGCATACTACTCATTGAAGCGTATGTAATGTAATTATCATCACGTACACTATTTATACACAATTATACGTGATGACATTGGTTTGTAGTGTATTTGTGTAGATCGAGTAACTGGAGGCCCTGACCAAGTTAGCGTGTGTTGAAAGCATGTTTATCGAGTAGAGTCGGGCGTGGTAGAGTCATTTGCAATGTGTTGTTGTGAGGGTGTAGTTGTGTGTAATGACACTGAGGGTGTGTTACTCGCATTTATGGTTTAATTGAATTGAACTTTCTAAAAAATTGAGACACCACTTCTGACTAAATGTAGTTTATATAGGCTACCTGTAAAATAGCGACCGTTATTAACATACTTAAAAACAACATTTGGTATACTGGTACTTAAGTATTCTGTCTTTACAGTAACTGAATATCGACTTCATAAAACCACTCGCCTTTCACCATAAGAGAAATTGAAGTACCGTATAATTAGGTGGAATTGTACGTCATTTTTAAGAAGCAAGTGGTAACTTATATAAAAGGAAATTTATAGAATTAAAAATAATAAATAAAATGTTTTAATATAAAAAAATACTTAGTATTTTGGTGAATGAACTTTTTGGTGTTGATTAGAAAAGTATCCTTAATTTAAAAGCAATACTTCACCAATGATGCAATACGTAGAGAGACAAATTAAAAAAAAAATATCGAATGGCTGACGTGTTTTCTGAACCGTATATTTGACAGTTAGTGTATTTTTTCACAAGTTCGTAAATTTCCAAGTTTATAGCTTTTTTATGATAACAACAAATGTATAACTAATATTAGCAACGAACATTTTAATTTTTTTTATTTGTTTTATTGCGTCTCTTATCTGTTGCGCTAAAAAATATAACTAATAGCTCAATCACGTAAATAACCTAATATCAACCAATAAGACATAATTAGTATTATTATTATAAATATCCATTCTATATGGTTCATATTAATATTTTATCTCGTATACTATAAATTCTTTAATTTCAGTAATAACATTAAGAACTTAAAAGTAGGTGGTACGCAAACATTTTATAGTATAGCACTCTATATGCATTATTATTATTGTTATAAAATAGTACATATGTCTTAGCTAAATATTAAACTGGTATTTTTTCTGAACTATAAACACGTTTTGATGAATTTTGACCGTTATTAAAGAAATAAATTGTTGTCTTCTAACAAAATATATTTACAAAAGAATATGAGTGTTATACACAACATATTGTAATCCTACATGAAACACAATGAAGGACTTTAACTACGACACATATCGTTAAATATTGCAGACAAACATAAGTGTTTTATTAGATCATAAAACTTAGGCTTTAGCGGCCGGTGTCATAATTTGCTATCTTAATTATTCACAAGATAACCAGACGTTTCACCAATGCTGTGATGTGGCATTCTCAGTGGTAACTCTGATTATTTATTATATCAGTTTGAAAATATAAGAATGTATATATTTGTAGAGTCCAATTTATTGTATAAGTACATTTTGATTCTTTTAAATATCATCTTATTATTAGTGTCTTTTTCTTTAACCTTTTTTTAGCACTGAATATAGTAGAGCTATTTTCCATTTAATAATTTTTGGATTATTAGCATTAACAGTCAGGGTGGAGAATAAACCAAGTACTGATTCATCATATAACCAAGTTACATTTAGTTTTTTAATTGTCTTTTTTTCAGAGTAGATTCACTATGGGCAATTTTACACGTCTGCATATCTTATGTAAAGTAGTATATATTAATCTATCGTACTTGTTGTTTATTTAATACAGTTTATACGGAGTATATAGGACTGTTTTATAATTTGTTGAAATAACAACTCAAAGAACAGTTACATTGTTGTTATAATTATGCCTTTGTAAATGACTCATTAAAGATAATTATCATATTCTTACACATAAATTTCACATATATTCAGTGAAAAATTAAAATTATTAAAGATATTTGAATATTAAGTATGGTTAGAAATATGAATTTGGAAGAAAATAATTGATATCTTATATGCATAGTATAATGACTGTCATATTTTGTATCATTATTATTTAAATACTGCATGTTTAATTTGCAATGAAATTAATTCGATTTTAAGTTTATCATTTTTAAAACAACCATGTATTCTTTCACAGACTCAATATTTAATATAACATACTGTACATTACTGTAAACGATCTGTACTACCCATAAATATTAGGGGATTCTTGATACCTTCCCCTATTCACAACACCGATTTGTTCTGATATATAAGGAAATTCAGGTTCCCAATATTAATTCTTTTCCCAGGCCTAGATGGAACTTAAAGAATGCTGACTGGGAGGCCTTTACATCAAGGCTTCAAGATGCCATCAGGTTTTTCCACCCTTAATAAGGAATTATGATCTTTTTACAAACTTTATAGTTTCCTCTGCTCAGGAATGTGTCCCTGGGGCCTTCAGAAAAGAATACATACTAGAATGGAGCCGAACATGTGTTTTAACGATACCGAAAACTCTGACACTGCTGGTTCCTTGCTACACTTGGTTGGTATTACTAAAGGGGAGAAGTAGGTATATACAGACTGAATATTGCTCCCTTAAAATAAACAATATGTACATTTCTATTTATTCATGGCAAAAGAGACAAATTTGACATAGTGAAACATTTGAAAATAAAATCTGAGATATTTATTTTTGTGATGTAAGCTCAGTAAATAAGTTTTTATATTCTGTAATAAGATTGAAAACTAGGAATTTTGTTCTATATTTGGAAAATATTGAGAATGCCACAAAGGCTGATTCTTGACTGTAAATGTTGACTGTTTTAACAAACTATTCACAATCCTCTCTAAACACAATTCATTAGAACACGAACTGCCTAAAACTGTATTAAAAAAAGTGTTCAAAATATTAAGCACATTACTTTTCTTCAATTGATATTCTTGTATAAATTGGTACTTCAAATGTTCAATATTTGAAAATATATAATATAAATAAAAATGAATATTAAAAAATAAAGATCACTATAAGCTAGTATATGATATTTATTTAAATAATTGAAAATTATGAATGCATTAAAAATATATATATATATATATATATCACAAAGTATAAAATACATGATACTAGGCTAATAATAGAAATTACTGAACACCTTTCCATAATTTATTGAAAATGGTCACTAAGAATTAGAGTTGAAATGTTTGTCCAGGGAATAATGCGATTGAGAGTAACATAGTTTACTGTTGTAAGTAAAAACCTATATTGTTCCTCTTTATTTTGAATTAAACTAGCTTTAAGTACTGAATCAAAGGTCAAATGTCGAGTTAAAATAGGATAATATCTGTGCTGTAATTTGTAATTAAAGACTAATTGGAGTTTAAACTGTAACGACTGCATTACCGTTAGTGATTCAACTCAACCAGATTTACGTTATGGATATGGAATGGTTCTTTAAAGCTAGTTATTTTTTAAAAAGATACTTCGTTATTGGATAACAATTGAAAAATCAAGCAATTTAATACTTACTTCAACACTTTACTTATATTATTATTTATACTATGTACTATTTATATTAATTAATTGTGTTAATGACCTGGGCTGAACTCAGTGATGGCCTACCAGAAGAAGTGAAGTGATGGATTGTGACTGTCCTTCATTCTTACTAAGTTGATAAACCGACCTACTTACCTTCTCATTGGGCTGGAAATGGAGACTATATTTTAGTTTCCGTTGCAATTTTGAGCCTTAGTTAATTCTATGATGGTATAAAATATCTACATGGGGTCTCCAGTCAACGACGAAGAAGTCAAGTAAGTAAGTAAACTTATTGTGTAACTGTTTATTATTTTTCAAACTGAAAATTAATTTGAAATTAATTACAATCTGAATAATATAGATTAGGTTAGAGTTGATAGTTCCGAAAAGTTGATTTTATCTTTTTATCATATTATCAAATACTCGAAAAACTAATATTTGTATCTTTTTATTACGAAATATATTCACCCTGAAGTAAAGAATTCAAACTAAAGAAATGATTAAGAAATTTGGATGTGTACTTATTTACCTAAGTAATAGTAGCACATAAAATAACTATGCTACTGTAAAAGCCGTTCGTATAAAATATGAACATTGTAAAGTAAATAGAAAAAATTTAAACATTCCAGTTTGGATTACTCAGAAAACAAGAGGTTTTTTATACAAATCGATACTATTATATAATAACATGCAAAGAAATATATTTATTTAATAAAGTTAGCCTTACTTACAAAACATTAAAACGTATGTGAAATAACATTTTAAAATTCTAAATTTTGGTTGTATCTGTAAAGATGCATAAAAGTATCAACGGACAATCCGGTGGATGCCATCGAAAAAACTTGTACTGCTTGTAAAAAAACCTAAATGTCAATATGTTCATCGATCGAAGAGGTAGACGGCCTTCCATCTGTAAATAAAGACATTTCATCGATGTTGGCCGTTTCTAATTTGATCCTTTCTATAAAATATTAGTACAAATAATATTCACCAAATGAAAAAAAAATCATTATATACACTAAACAACCTTATTAATATTTATAATAATAATTATATACTCTAAAACAAAATGCATTTGTAATTGACGCATCTATAAACTACGAGCATTCATTAATTAAACCCACTGTGCACGCTTACTTTAGAAATGTCAATTATAAAAGCGGGCAAAGTCATTTTTAATTAACTTAATGTATTGGAATTTTCAAATTACTTTGTTGATATTACATTTGCAATAATTAATGTATAAGTAATTTAAAGAGAACAATTACTAGTTTGAACAGTAATTTTATTACGAAGTAAGAACGAATACGATAGAAATAATGAAAACACTTTTTGAATTATCTTGAATACGAAGTACATTAGGGAGAATACTCATACTGTTATATTGTAATCATATATGCTCTATAGCTAAAATGAGTAGCCTATATAACTGAATGTTATTTTTCTTATAGGTTAATTCATCAGTTAAACCACTTAATTTATTTATATTCAGGTATAAAACTTTAATTTTCTCTATTTTTTTTAATGATATTTGGTGAAATAAACATTGATGCACACAGCTTAGCTTGCATCTCCGTGCAAAAGGGAATAACTTCTATTGGCTGGAAATGTGATGGGCTACTCACTGAAAACACTAACCTCTTAAAGGACTGGAACCTATAACCCCTTAAACTCCGGTAGATCTTGAGGCACCTAGGCTAGATATTTAGGCATTTTACCTCATGCACTCCCTCAACATAATTCCATATCAAATTGCTTTGCTATTGGTAATAATTTTGTAAAACGCGCTACACCGGTGCAAGTATTCTCCCAATATAGCTTCAATTATGTATAGTGTTGTCTAGGACAATGAAGAGTTCACTAAGATGGTACTTTCCCTCAGACTTTGTATAACATATAGATAATTGTAGTGAAAATCTTTTAAATGTCAAAAAGTAGAAAAGACTAAATACTTTAAATACCTTGGAATTTTATTGGATGAACATCTAAATTGGATAAAGCATTTACAAACTTTACAAAATAAAACAAAAATAATGATAAGAAAATTTTACTATTTAAGGAATTTTTGTGACAAAATGGCTATGAAAACTTTATTTTGCTCTTATACATTCGAGACTTCAGTACGGAATACAGTGTTGGGAAATGCTAGCAAGACTTACATTTTAAAAATCAGAAAAACACAAAATCATATAATTAGAATAGTTACAAATAAAAATCGCAAAGAGAGTTCTTTTCCATTATATTTTACACTAAAAATTCTCCTGATACAACACCTTTTTGTCTAAAAAGTTTAAAGATTGTTTTATGTCAAAAGTGGTAATACTGGTACTACACATTTACTACATAATACGAGGAGTGGGGCAAGTAGAATACAGTATTAAGTAGAACTCCCTAAAGTCTCAAAAAGTGTTTTTAAACAATCTTTTCATTATATTGGACATAAATATTTTTATCAATTACCACATGACATAAAAAGTAGTAACAATTTGAAAGTTTTTTCTATGAATTTCAAGAATTGTCTATTTACGAAACAAGATCTAGACTATTTGGATTTTTGTTTAGTATAAATATTGACATTTCTTGCAATTAATATAGTTTCTTGTTATTTTAGTCTTGTAATGTATTTTATATAAGCAATTTTAAGTTAAGTAGCAATAAATATAGTATAAGACGAATTTAAGATAACTTTTAAGTGTTTCATGCACCACAGAGATTTTTATTTTTACAATGTAGAAGCTGAACTCATGTTCCATGTTTATAATATGTTTTTATTAAGTTATATTTTGTGTTTTTTTAGTATTTTGTAAATAATTTTGTACTGGCCACAAATACTAGTAAGTTCGGTCAGTTTTTCCGAGCCGTATTATTGTTTTTTTTTTTATATTTGTAAAAATGGGTGGAAATTAAAATTATTATCATCATATTAAGTCACATTTTGTTATTAATATATTGGGAATTATTTACAATTAATAATAATTTTCAAGTGAAAAGGGAAATCAAATATTTAAATAGGTAATAAAATTATAAGCAATGAATAACATAAAATGAAATATCCTGGGATTACAACTAAATTTAATCATCAGTACACAATTGCATATTCAGAGCTGTTTCCGTGATTATTTTAATGAACTTCACAAAGTACAGGATGCACTCGACCTATTTCTACTTGGGTGAGCAGTTATAGCTGCACTCTATCTTTGCTATTGCTCCCTGACAGAAATACTAGACTCGGTTCAAATTATCTTCATTTGGTATGTATAACTGCGCTTTGTGAATTATTGCTATGTGATTATACTTAATGTTTGTTTTATTATCTTATGGCAGCCCTTTTAACCAATTAGAGGTATAAAGAGATTGAATACAGTAATTAAAGAGCAATTAAATCAAGGATTTGATAGTAATGTGATGAACAATATTGCTGTATTTAAAAGAATATTTTGAATACTTAAATTATTTTGTAATGAAATATTTTATTGAATAAAGGGGTTATATGAACTTCAAATTGATTTAGAGATTGCTAAAAATTAAATATCCTTTATAATGTACTTAACAAAATTAATTTTTTTGATTAATCAGAGAGATTGCAACACAACTATTGTAAATTGTAAAAGTGAGAATATCTGTTATTAGTATGCAAGTGCCATATAACAACATGAATGTTAAAACGATGTTCAATTGTCAGGTATAACATGTCATATTAGATAATATTATTTACATATTCTCTTGTAAGATACTCATAAGGCAATGAAAAACTATATATATTAAATCATCTTTACATAGTAAAAAGGTTACCTCTATGTCTTCAAGTATTTATTGCAATTACTTCATTTGAGTTGCTACATGTATTTATATAAATCATATGTTAAGCTGGAGAGTTGATTTTAAAGTACGTAAAATAATACTTTTATCTTTATATTTCAAAATATATTATTCCTGAAGTAAATACTTTGTTAAGTAACAATTAAGAAATATTAGAGCTGTGGTTATTTATTCCTGTTTGGTTTAGTAAATAATACTAGAATACATATTATATACAAAACGATAATATTATATAATACTATTCAAGGAAATTCATTGTTTCAATGAAGTATGCCTTTCTTATAAAATTGAAACTTAAAAAAAAATAAAAATAAAAATGGTAAATTAAAAATGTTGCCTTTCGCTATCTCAATAATGATTCACGGAAGTATATTGAGAAAATCATGTGAAAGTCCTTGTACTGTGCTGTAAAAAGACACAAATGTCAATATGTAATTGGTTGGGGAGGTAGGTGGCCTTAAGTCTGCAAATAAGGGGATTTAATATTTATTAATCTCAATATAAATTTTTATATTGGTGTTTCTGATTAATTCTTTTTATCCATATTAATACGATCTTAGGCCAAAACATATTTTTATAAAGTAAACAAAAATAAAAATAATCCACGAGCTACATTTAAAGCTGGTTACCAAATCGTTATACTTTCTAAACTATACGATAAAAGCAAAATCATTTGCAACTGACGTATCTTTAAATTGAGAGTATTCATTGATTATAGTCTACCTATTGAGTATACACGTCGACTCTCAGAATGTCATGTAGACAAGCGGAGAAAGTGATATTTAACTAACTGAATATTTTTGAATTTCCAAAACACTTTCTTGATACTACATGTTCAATAATTAATATATAGATAATTTAAAGAGACAAATAATTGTTTTTGATGGGTATTTTTGTTATGAAAGAAAAATGAATAATGAAAATGAATACGAGGTAAATCGGGGACTATATTAAGTTATACGTTAAGTTCATTGGTAAAAAACTTATAAGCGATCACATAAAAGCCTGTAACTGTCAGCAATTTTACTAGATTATTACAATTAAAAGAATATACCCTAGAGGCTTACCAGTAAGAGTACTATCCACCCGCTCATACACCTACAGTTTTATTGAACCGCCCGCCCGTCCATACACGAACAGTAGTACTAACCCACCCACCTGCCCATACAAATAAAGTGGTATTGACCCACCCGTCCACCCATACACCTACATTGTTATTGACCCACCCATACACGTACATTAAGTATTGCCACACCCACCGATCCATACACGTACATTAGGTATTGACCCACACACCCATCTATAAACGTTCATTAAGTATTGATCCACCCACCCACCCATACAAACGTACATTAAGTATTGAACCACCCCCACATACACGTACATTAGGTGGTGTTGGCTCACCCACCCTCCCATACACGTTCAGTGGTATTGGCCCACCCACCCCTTATACACGTTCAGTGATGCTGGCCCACCCACTCTCCCAAACACGTTCAGTATAAATTGTGGGTGGTAATGTTACCATAGTCCACTATGGTAATGTTACCATATAATATGGTAATGAGTACCATAGTCCATATGCATGCGGCTGAGCAGTTGGGTCAGTACCACAGTCCTTGTATAGATGAGCAGGTGGATCAGTACCTCAGTTCGTGTATGGGTGGGCGGGTGGGTCAATACCATAGTCCATGCATAGCTGAGCAGGTGGGTCAGTACTACAGTCAGTGTAGAGATGGGCCGGTGGGTCAGTACCTCAGTCCGTGTATGGCTGGGTGGTGGGTCAGTACCTCAGTCCGTTTATGGTGGTTAGTACCATAGTCCATGCGTGGCTGAGCAGTTGTGTCAGTACCACAGTCCGTGTATAGATGAGCAGGTCGATCAGTACCTCAGTCCATGTATTGGTGGGCGGGTGGGTCAATACCATAGTCCATGCATAGCTGAGCAGGTGGGTCAGTACTACAGTCAGTGTAGAGATGGGCCGGTGGGTCAGTACCTCAGTCCGTGTATGGCTGGATGGTGGGTCAGTACCTCAGTCCGTTTATAGTGGTTAGTACCATAGTCCATGCATGGCTGAGCAGTTGGGTCAGTACCACAGTGCGTGTATAGATGAGCAGGCCGATCATACCTCAGTCCGTGTATGGGTGGGCGGGTGGGTCAATACCATAGTCCATCCATGGCTAAGCAGTTGGGTCAGTACCACACTCTGTGTATATATGGGCAGGTCGGTGAGTACCTCAGTCCGTGTATGGCTAGACGGGTGGGTCAGTACCACTGTTTTTGTATGGATGGGTGGGTTTGTTATTGAAAATATTCGTATGTTAAAATTTAGAACTTGTGTTCTCCTTAACCCATGGTAATTTAAGAAAACCTTAAAAACTACTCACTTAAAGACTTCGGTCGACTGTTAGAATGTCACGTGTTGTTAAACAGCTCCAGGCGATGGTAAAGTAGCCAGCTGGTGTAGTATGAAGCTGTTGTAGCACACGTGATTGTTGTTTATGTCAATAATTGTAGTATTATAGAACTCACCATATTTTTAACATTTCAATACTTTATTCTCAATTGTATTGCAACGTAAGTGAACGTACTCGTATTTACCGAGAGATGCCACAACTCTGCTTCACGACGACTAGAAGTGCTTAAACATGTATAAAAATATACATTATAGCAATATTAGGATTGATATTATTGCTATAATGTAATCGTTCACGCACAATGTGGAACAAGAATGTATAAATATGTGTAATTTACCTAGGATGTAAATTCATAAGATAAGTTAGTCATTATTTTATTTTTATTTATTTTTTGTGAAGATAAAAATACATTGCACTCTGATTAAGACATAACTTCATGCAGCAGTGAATAGCACATATTGGCTTGATATGTGCTTGACTACTGACTAAAACACGCTTATTCAAGGACCCCTAACCTAGAACGCCTTAACAAACCTAGCTAGGCCTTTAGGTAATCGGCCTTAAGAGCCCTACAGTAATTTCTTTTAACGTTAATTCAATATCAATCCTCGTTGTATCTGGAAAACGGGCGACACACTACACAGGTACAGGTATTCTTCGAAGTTAGCTCCAACAGCAGTCAAGGGCAAAGCAGAGTTTAGTTAGACTATATTTTAGTTTTCATGAAGTTAATTAACTGATTGATTATCAGAACTATAAAAAAACCTTTATGTGGACAGTTGTTAACTTGTAATATTTTATAAATCGGTTAGGAATAGTCAATCTTTTTCAAATACAAAGTAACATGACATATTTTAATGATCAACCAAACTTAAAGCATTAACAAACCAAGCATAAGCATTGCCAAACCTAAAATGAAATATCCCGGGATTATAATTTAATTTAGTCTTCAGTGCACAATTGCATATTCAGAGCTGTTTCTGTGATTATTTTAATAAACATCACAACGTTCAGGATGCACTCGACCTATTTCTGCTTCGGTGAACACTTATAGCTGCACTCTATTTTATCCTTGCTATAGCTCCCTGACAGAAATACTAGACTCGGTTTAAATTATGTTTATTTGATATAATTGTGCTTTGTTAATTTTTGCCATAAGATGAGTTTAATGTTTCTTTTTTTTTTATTATCTTAGGGCAGCCCTTTTGACTAATTAGATTTATAAAGATATTAAATTTAGTAATTACAGAGCACTTACTGTAAGGATTTGATATTACTACGATAAACAAAAGTGAAGTATTCACAAAAAACTGTTTGGAATACTTCAATTGCTTTATCATTTTATAATTAAATATTATAACACTTGTAAGGAGTTATATAAACTTCAAATTTTTTTTGAGATCGTTAAAATCTAAATATTCTGTATTCATGTACTTAATGCATTGTCATTAAACAAATCCAATTTCATGATTAGCATATTTAAATTGTACAAGTATATTTACGATAATTCCAGATCTTTAAATTTATACGTAATTAATTAAAAAATAATATATTTAAGGAATAACTGTAAGTAATACTGCAAGTAACAAAATCATTATAACAATACAGACAGAAAACCTTACCAGTATTTTACAGACAAATTTTCAAATTGTACTATGTTTTTTAACACGTACGTCGTTGATTTTGGCTAGTCAATATTTTGTTATATAGCAACAGAAAGTTGTTATTTTGTTAAAATTATCTCCTTTATTATGCTCCTACAGCAAATAAACTAATTTTAGTACATTTTCTCAATCTCATTACGTAATCATTCATTTTCTACCTAAATTACAAACAAGTTGTGATGGTGTTATAAGTCTGAAAATAATTTGAATAAATGGTCATTTACTCTGAAAACAGTCTTATATTTGTACAGTGAATAGTTAATGGTACTGGCTGTACGGTTGTGCTGGCTTTATTACGCTTACAATATGTAAATTACTTGTGTTAAACTTTGTGTATAGTAGAATTACTGTCGTTTAGTTTCAATAAATGAACAGTGTATTTGGCTTAGAATGACAAGTTTTGTTTTTCATGGCATGTGATACATATATGGCAACTTTAATTAATATGTGGGTTCTAATGACTAATTAAGTTT
>JAQJVL010004671.1:0-42364 GCA_035578905.1 Stictocephala bisonia
TGATTGGGTAATGAGCTGTAATATGTATAAAAATAAGAATTCATTTATTTTCTTGAATTTTAAATTTAAATTTAGATTATTTTGTACAAGAATTAATTGTGCATACTATCTTTTAATATTAAAATAAAACATCACTAATTGTTTTAGACTATTACAAAATAAAAGTCTTTACCTGTCAGGTCTGACCAAGAGAACTAAATGTGTAACTTTAAGATTAACATTAACAAACAATATATTTCAGTTATGTTACTATATACATTGACAACAACAAACAATTTATTAACAATAGCCTAGTAAACCATAACATTTTAAAACTGATTACAACTACATAACTATTTACATAAATCCAAGAAAATTTAGGGCCTCTAAGGTAACCCTGTTTAGAGGTTCCTAAAATGTGGAACCTACATTTGTCATTGTCAACCCACCCACCACGTACAGTGGCACTGACCTACCCGCTCGCCCATACACGTACAGTTTTACTGACCCAAACAACCACACATACACGTACAGTGGTATTGACCCGCCCACTCACTTATACACGTACAGTGGTATTGACCCAACCGCCCACCCATACACGTACAGTGGTATTGACCCACCCGCCCACCCATACAAGCAGAGTGGTACTGACCCACCCATACACGTAGAGTCGTATTGACCCACCCGCCCACCCATACAAGCAGAGTGGTACCTAACTGAACTTAGTAGTATTCATAATTACCCAGCAATTTAAAAACTGTTGATATTGTTTTTGAAAAGTAATGAGGCTTTCCATTAAATCATTTTCTGTTAAAAATTCCATCATTAAAATAATTATAAACAAATACTGTCAATTATTAACAAATACCCACCTGCCCACCCATACGTGCAGTGGTAATAACCCGCCCACCCACCCATACGTGCAGTGGTAATAACCTGCCCGCCCACCCATACGTGCAGTGGTAATGACCCGCCCGCTTACCCATACACGTACAGTGGTGAAGACCCACCCGCCCACCCATACACGTACAGTGGTGATGACCCAGCCGCCCACCCATACGTGCAGTGGTAATGAAATATGGCAAGTTAAAAAAAACACACAAGTGTTTGAGTTTTGCATCTTGAATATTGCAGGCCTTTTTTTTAACTTGCCGTGTATTACCAGTTGTCACTGCGTATTGCGTCCGAAAATCTGAGATGGCAATTTGTGTACTTCTGTAACAGAGTATAAGAAATGGACTTTTTTAGCCGAAAGAGTCAATTTCTTAAATGGGTGAAAGGAAGAGTTTATCATGTACACACCTTCGGCATTGTCAGTCTTTTGTTTACTGTGGTGGAGTGAAAACATATTCTTGTTCATTTAACCCACATACCGTACGTGTATGGGTGGGTGGATGGGTCAATACCCCCGTACGTGTATGGGTGGGTGATGGGTCAATACCACCGTACGTGTATGGGTGGGCGGATAGGTCAATACTACTGTACGTGTACAGGTATCGGTTGAGTTAAACCACGTTCATCTTCCTCAGACCCAAGAGATCCTCCTGATTCTTTTGTGAAACGCTCTGGTCTGAGAAAGGTAAACATGGTTTACCGAAATCGGTCATCATAATTCTTTGTACATTATTAAAGTTCTCAGGAGGCACAAGTGAAGATTAACAATAGAGTAGAGCGTTTCTGTATTATTAGCAGTGCCAACGCATTCTGTTCAGGAAGTATCTTTTGAAAGATTTAAATATTTCAAAGTACGAAACTCTTATAATATTTCAACCACCATGATCGCATATTATAATATCGCGAATTATCGCAATATTCAAGTCTGCACTGTTTAGCAAAGTGCAGACTTGAAGGTTGTTTTATCTTCAACGTTGTTTGAGACTAAATTTAGTCCTCACAGCCTCACAAACTTTTAATGTAAAAATCAATGCACGTGTATGAGTGGGCGGGTGGGTCAATATCACTGTACGTGTATGGGTGGGTGGGTGGGTCAATATCACTGCACGTGTATGGGTGGGCGGGTGGGTCAATATCAATGCACATCTGTAAGAGTGTTGCGTGTCCACCAATATAACTGGGATAAAGTCGTTTGTTTCATGAGCTGTAATATGTGTAAGTGTGTTGCGTGTACACCAATATTACTGCGAGAAAGAGGTTTGTGTCATTAGCTGTTATATGAGTAAGGATGTTACGCGCTCGACCAATATTACTGGGATACTGGTATATCTCATGAGCTGTAATATGTGTAACGGTGTTGCGTGTCCCGCCAATATTACTAGGTGAAAGTGGTTTGTGTCATGAGCTGTAATATGTGTAACTATGTTGCGTGTCCCGACAATATTACTAGGTGAAAGTGGTTTTTTGTGTCATGAGCTGTAATATGTGTAACGGTGTTGCGTGTCCCGCCAATATTACTAGGTGAAAGTGGTTTGTGTCATGAGCTGTAATATGTCTAACGGTGTTGCGTGTCCCGCCAATATTACTAGGTGAAAGTGGTTTGTGTCATGAGCTGTAATATGTCTAACGGTGTTGCGTGTCCCGCCAATATTACTAGGGGAAAGTGGTTTGTGTCATGAGCTGTAGTATGTGTAACCGTGTTGAGTTTCTCACCAATATTACTAGGAAAAGTGGTTAGTGTCATGAGCTGTAACATGTATAAGGGTTTTTGGTGTTCTACCAATATTACTTTGAGAAAGTGGTTTTGTCATGAGCTGTAATATTCCTAAAGTTGCTATGGGTCCCACCAATACTACAGAGATAAAGTGGTTTCGACACTTGTTGCACCTATTTCTCACAGTAAACAAAATATGTTTGTAACAAAGAACCTATTTTAATACATATCCCTGGTTTCCAATTTCATACATGAGTTAAATGTAAGGCAATACTCAACTTATCGTCGGGTGGACTGATAAGGCACATGATTCTGACTTTAATACATCTCGTTAGTGTCCGTTCTAACTCCATTAATTGTAACATTAATTTTAACATAAGGCTTGTTCAAAACTATACATTAAATGAAGTAATAAAAACTTAATTTACTTGCCCCGTCAGGTACTATTGGTATACAGACCCTAGGGTATACTGTACTGAAAGTAAAGCAATATAAATGCCAATTACTTAACCTACTAATTGGGTTTTGTCTGAAAATGTTGTGTGGATAATAACACGCATAAAAGTTTTTACTCTAATTATTTATTACAGTCTGAAATCATACTTTTAAAATAATTTTCAAAATGTTCCCAAAATTCGAGTTTTAAAAATGATGAAGCTATACTAATATAAATTCTTGCGTCAAAATATTTCTAATAGTAAAACTTGCGGTCAGTTGCTGGAACTCACGCGCATTAATAACCAATTTCATCTTCTCTCGAGATAACGTGCAAACCAATTTCAGAGGATCCCATATTATGGAGGTAACTCCCGTAAAGCTGAAACTATCTCTCCACATATTGTACAGTTTACATCTTCTATTATAAATATGGCTACACTCTTAGCTAGTCCATTAAGGAAGTTGTCGAATATTGTAATCTATCAAGTGACTCTATGAGAAATACGTACATAACATTTATAAATTTAACATAACTGTAGTAAAAGTACTATTTTTCAAATTGACATACACTTATTAAATTAATTACTATTTTAGTAGTAATTATATTACTCGTAATTTGGAATTAGGTCTTTGAAAATGGTGTTTATTAATAAGAAACAATTTGGCTATTTTATAAAGTGGAATATTTATTTGATTTATAATTACAATGTATATGATTCTTTAGAAGGTTAGTATATAATATTAGTTGTATAATACATTATTATCCGAAAATGCTCATACTTTTATTTTTAGCTAAACTGGCAAGTAAAAAAGTATCTTTTCTTTGAATTTTTGAATATTTTGAGTTAGAATATTTGCATTGAAATGGAGGGGTGTGGTTTGATATTGTTATGGAATAAGAAAACTAAAAATAAAAAATTGGTTAGAGCTACACAAACTATTAAGGCATGACTGTTATTTCATATTATTATTACTAATTGTTTATATAGTTTGTAGTTTTAATAAAATATTAAATAATACTTACGAAGAAAACATGAATACTAAAAATTTTTGACTAACAACAATTAGTTGTTTTTAAATTTAGCGTTATTAAAAACAATTTTAACTATGACATTCCTATCAAGTCACAAATATAACATATGCATAAATTATCTTGTATTATTCCATAGTTGCATTGCTTAGTGATTATATTATTGAAAATAGTAGTACATTTATATGTATTATGTAACAGATAGTTGTTTGTTCGTTTTGATGCAGCTTCATAAGGTGGAATATACATATGGTAATAGAGTTTTGGTATATTCCATCTGTTATTTACTTGTTCATATGATAGGTATTTAACACTTGTATCGTAAGCCATGCACATTTAAATAGAAGGGTGCAAGGGGAGGTGTTGGGTATTATTATAAATAAATGCGCTAACTTGTATTGTCTCTTAAAACATAACAAAACATATATTTAATAACTTCTTCACTTTCCCTCTGGCTTAGTCTGCTAGTAAATATTAGGAATTAATTGACTCTAATTCTTGGAAATAAAGTAACATACAGTGGTGTTCACTAATAAACAAACATCTGGTCACATCAATAAACTTACAGGATTTGATTTGGATATAACTTACGTATATTGGATGGCTACAGTATAATTTTAATAAGATTGACATTTATTTTCATTTATGAAAAATGAATGTAGGTCGAGAAATCACCCAAGTGCCCTGTTTATGTTAACAATTTAAGGAAATAAAAATATATAAACACTCTTGTATGTGATGTTGTATAAAGATTACAAGTTAATCTATTCTCTTATTTCCGAGTTTTTTGTACACAAACATAGAGAAGTTTTAATTATGTACGTTTAAATGAAAAAAAAAATACATAAGTAACAAAGTAAACATGTTGTATTCTGGTATACATTTAACTCTTATATCACAAAAGATTCTATGAAAACTTGTTTTTTCAGTAATTCTAGAACTTTTCTTTGGAGATATAACGTCATAATAATATCGGAAAGGAAGTTAGTGATAGTAGCGATAGTAATTAAATTTTTTGACATTTGTAGCTTATAGATTGCTTAATATATTTATATATATAAAAATAATAACACTTAGCAATCTTTTTGGTGTATTGCTAAGTGTTATTATTTATATATATATAAATTAAATTTTATATAGGACAAATATTTATAAAATATAAAATTACTAAATAAACTTGTCGCATTATTAGATTCTTAATAATATATTTACTTAGGACAGTCAATCAATTACTTGACATTTTATTGTTATATAAATAATTGTAAGAAAAACTGTGTTAGTAATATGGACATTAAATGCATTCATGTGGTGAGGCACTAAACCACCCCTATCTCCCGTATGGTATCAAGAGCCAACCCTTCTGAAGGCAATATCAGGGAACCTCATATTGGTCCCATAAATCCCACCATGAAGTAATCTCCATACAAGAGGCAGCACTGACTTACTTTACTGACCGTCATATAGACAACACATCTGTGTATTATTTCCTATGTTTTATATTCTCAAAATAATGTATTTAAAGCATTGAGGTAAGATATGAACTTATACAAGATATGTATTTGTAAAAAAAGTGATTTATTGGTATTATATACTATACAATTATGAAAACAATTTAAAATCAAATACTTCAACATTTGTACTAGTATTTAAGTCAAATTTCATCGGTAGGTATTTTTAAAATCTCTTGTATTAAAGTTCCTGCATCACTAGAACATTTACGTTCCACTGAACGAGTAAAAGTGAGTGGGTGGGTTAATATCCCTATACGTGTATGGGTGGGTGGATCAATATCACTGTACTTCTAAAGGTGGGTGGGTTAGTATCATTATACATATACAGACCTGCAATGTTAAAGAATCTGAATTGTTTATGTTAGTTTTAATATGAATTCTAAGGGACTAATATCAAGTTTGCTAGATAAAATATACTGCATAGTTATTATAATGGACTACTTTTAAAAAAATACCTAAACCTTTACCAAACAAAATTTAACACGCTTAAAATAACACCAATGTATGTTGTGATAAATACTTATAGTTTTATTTTAGTTTTACTAAAAATAAAGTTAGGAATATTTAAACACTAATTAAAGACTTAACTTTTTTAGATTAGTACTTCAGTCTTGAACTAAAAAAAATTACCAACGCATTGGTAGGTTAAAAACAATCTCTACATTATTAAAACGAACGTATACGTAAATATGCATCTCAAAGCTACTTAAGAATATATTTACGCATGTAATGACATTTTAGAAAATTAAAATAGCGTCGTTATTATTCCTTGACTAATATAAGTAGACCTTGAATACATTGAAACCTAACCAAACTTGCTTGAGAAGAGATTTTAGAAAAACAATATATTTTATGTTTAATATAATTTAAAATTAAACAAAATTATTGCAATTGTTTCTAACTTAAAATGTATTAACATATATTTGTAACACGTATGTACAAAGTGATCGTTGTTTATGACATCAGCTGTATTTGCTATCTACACAAGCCAGATTGAGCCTTAGTTGCCAATTAACATTGTGCCTCTGCGGGTACCTGCCACTGACGGTACATGCCACTGCGGGTACATGCCAAACAGCTTTTACACCCTACCTTGATTATCAATCACAAGGGAGTACAGCTAGTCTAACGCTGTCATTAAACAATATTGGTCAGCTGTGAAATTAATTTATTTTTGTTTCTACCTTTCTCCATGGTAGTTATTATCTTTTGCATACATTACATGAGATTTTAATCCGGTTAGTGGTACATTTTAATAAAACATTAATTTTATTACAAAGTTCAGTTATTATTATTATATTTTTATCTGTAAAGCACAGATATACAAAAACATATTTTGGTCATTTCAAAAAATGAGTTTATATTATTCGGTGTTTCATTTTCAGAGCTAATTTGCAAAAGGTCATTGTATTTTTTTTAGCACTACCATAGCGTTTCATTAGGCTTACTTAAAATGAGCTTGTGAAATTTTGCACATGCAAAGTTGCAATCATTTAAATTACATGTATGAAATACATTACCTTTAAAATGTTGGATACCTCGTAGTATTTTTACAATATAACGAAATTACGAAATATCTACCCTTAAGATGTTGAAAATATATAAATATATAATTTTATTACTATGCATTTATCTTAAATTTGTCTTTTTAAAACGATTGGAAAGCTTTTAACAAAGCAGTGGTGGGGTGAACAAACTGCAATAATAAAACAAAAGAACAATAACAAAATCCCAATATATATATATTATTAAATGCATTCTTCTTCATATTTATTAAGATTATATTAAATGTGTGCTGGAATGTAGTTACTTTCTATCTATATACTCTATAAGTTTAAGGATCATTAGACATCAACTAAAAGATCAAACCGATCTATCAAACTTTCGTCATTGAGATGATTATAACTTCAACTCTGTTCAAGTTTGAATATGTATAAGTTTATTTTGTTCTAAATAAATTTGTTACAAATTGTTACATATTTTTGTTATATTTATTGATAACAATTATGATTTTTATTCTACAATTATGATTTTTATTGAAGTTGTTATTTAATGTTCTTTTGTCACATTAATATGCTAATGGATTTGGTAGCTAATTAAATATTTATTTATTTATTTTATACCAGTAACCTTTTATTTTCTTTGCAAGATCTTTTTCCGCACGACAGCACTCCTCAACTCAGGGGAAAACCACGAAGGGAATAGAGATACAACACTTCTCTTCAACGGAGTATGCTCCAGGACAATATCGTAGATGGTCTTGAGAGAATACTTCCCCGCAGTAGTGACTGAGCTCATTGTTAACTTATTGGGTGTTATAGCGCATAAAGTTATAATTTATTGTAACATAGGGCGTTGAACCACAAGTATATATGGGTACCTCAATCTGGAGGGGAAGATGAACAGCTTCAGAAGGTAAGACAGGATCACTGACAGCAGAGACGACATACTTCTCATTACTGCTAAACAAAAGGTCGAGCAGAACTCCCCGAGCATTGAGCAGTCTATTTATTTGATATAGTCTGTGCAAGTACATCAGGTCAAGTAATAGTTGACATGACATAACTGGCAGATGGAGATACGCCAGACAAATTTACATTAAGTAGATTGAAATCTCCAATCAACAGCACCACAACATAATTAGGACCAGTGCTCAGAAACTCCTCAATAAAGTCACGATGTCTTGTTTACTTGGAATAATACAGATTTAGTCACGCTAAAACTAGAGCGAATTTCAGTAACCATTATTGAATTTTTCACAGCCACCAGTACACCACCACCAATACACTTGGAACTTGGTGCAAAAGACATATAAAAACGAAATACATTGAAATTAGAAAGATAAAGCTCAGCTGAAGATATTTCACCACTAAGATTGGTCTTCGTCAAGACTACAACGTCATATACAGAAGCGGGAATGGATTGCTTGATATCTTGAATTTCAGTTCTTAAACCGTTAACATTCTGATAGTAAACACTGATGAATACACCTCTTAGTTTTTTGAAACCCGTTTCAATATCTTCGGTATTCCCTTGATATAATTTCTGGTGCGATCTTTCTCATCGTTCATTGAGCTGGTCCCTTACATTATTGAGATGGTCACGTTCACGAGATGTGCGGTCTCTTGACACACTCACATCAGCAAAGACGGAATCAATTTTATGAAGGACATTTTCATCAAAGTTTTTCATGAACTCAATGGCAACCTGTGGAGATGGTAGAGTTAGTTTTAGAGGGCGACATTTTCTATTAGTCGCAACACCAATACTCGTGTGACTTTTACTTTCTGCAATCTAAAAATATTTAAATTTGAACGCCTTATCAAAATACGAGTATATGCTTACTTTTCCTTCACTGCCACTTCTCAACTAAAGTAATCTTGAAACTTAGATAACATATAGATGTTGAATTGGACAGATATTCATTTATGCGTAAAGAGGAAATAAACTATATGTTTATATAATAATTTGTACAAATCTTTAAACTGAGAGAATCTTAAACAATTTATGGTGGTTTTAATGGCTCCTTCCCAATATGCAATTCCGTATTGCAGTCTGGAATTAAACTACGAAACACAAACAAAAAAGTAATTTAATATCAAAAAAATGACTAAGTAATAATATTTCACTATCGAAAATTTAATTTGTGAACTAAGCTTTGTATTATGTTTTTTCCAGATAATGTTGCGTCGATTACATGTTTATTATTTTCACATTTTAAGGCTCTTTTTAAAAACGAAATAAAATAATAAAAGAAGTTGTGAAAAAAATCATGTAATATCATGGACAAATTTATATTATTTATAAATAGGAATTATTGGCTTGCCTAATTAAAAAAAAAAATATTACATAATTAAGGGGCGATGAATAACACTGTTATCATAACTCCTAAAAATAAAGATAAATATTTGTAATATTTGGTTTGTTAAAATATACCCATACATACAATAGCCAAATATTTATATAGACACATTCCCCTCCCACAACACCTTATCAGAAACTCCTTTGAAATAAAAGACACTAAGACTCTTAGTAATAATAATAGACTTTTACAGTTAAAAATACAATTCAAAATGACTTTAACTAGAATCTACAGTTTCCGGTGACAACCGCGTCAAGGTACTATCTACAATATTTACAAGATGACCAGACGTTTCGCCCATACTGTGATGTGGCATCCTCAGTGGTTTCTCTGAGACCACTGAGGAATTTTATTTGACAAAACTAAAGTCCTTGCCAACATCCCATATTACTACCCAAGAATCGTAAGGGAAGCCATAGAAATATATAAAAGAAGAAATAATTTTAATAAGGATGATAGTATACGGCTGCCAAAGACATGGGAACCCATTTTAAGTAAATTGAAATAAAATGGAAGAGTCAGCCATATTGATTTTTCGGCCAATGACCGAAGGTCACGTGGGTCGTGCCTCCGCCCCCCTCCAGCATACCTGCTAACCAGTCCCCACCCCACCACCTGTTATAAAGCTGGAAGGTCACTTGCCGATTTCAGTCTCAGAGAAACCACTGAGGATGCCACATCACAGTATGGGCGAAACGTCTGGTCATCTTGTAAATATTGTAGATAGTACCTTGACGCGGTTGTCACCGGAAACTGTAGATTCTAGTTATGACACCGGCCGCTTAAGCCTAAGTTCTAAGATCAAAATGACTTTGAAAACGCTCAAAGTGGTTAATGATATTTGTATTTAAAATAATTCTAATTTGCAATATACAAATCTATCAGTAACAATAAACAATTAATTTAAATAATTTTAAATTGGAAACAACACTGACGAAACTGTAGAATAATCAGATCGTAATTAATTATATAACATTAATTAATTATATCCCAATAAATAACATTCCACTGTAATTCTCAATGTAGTTAACTACATCAACTTTGTTCTGACCACAGTTTGTACTAATTTCTGTTCGAGTTTGTCTTGACTAATAAATATAAGTTGCTGAAACACACCACAGAGGTAGCATTTAACATATTTTACATGTTGCGAAAGCTATTGTTATAAGAAAGACAATTACTTTGTACGACTGTAATTATCTTAATGGTAACAAAATAAATAAATAAGTAATCGTGTAATGGATGTACGAGTTGACGAAAATATTCAAAACTTTATATGGATTATTTCTAAGATTTATTAAATTTTAAAATAAATTTAATATATGTGCGTAGTAAAATAGCATACATTATTTTTAGATAAGATATTATGCATGCAGATTGTTCAAATGTATATACACTGCATAAACTTTAGTTAGTAGTGAATATGTGATGGTTCTAGACCCAGTAGTAGTGTATTGGTGGGCGAACTAGACCCACTTTTCAGCCTCTGATTGGCTGAGAGCGGTCACGTGACCGGATCTAAGATGGTGGCCAGAACCGGATCCAAGATGGCGGCGCCCATTTCCCGCCAAATTTTCTAACCTCAAATTTCCCTCTCCCGCCAAATTTCCTAACCTCACTTTTCCTAACCTCAAATTTCCATTTCCCGCCAAATTTCCTAACCTCACTTTTCCTAACTTCAAATTTCCCTCCAAATTCCCACATCATACTATATAAAATTCACTGTTAACCTTGTTATACTATATAAAATACAGTCTTAACCTAACTTTTTCCATGTTATACTATATGAAATTCACTGTTAACCTTGTTATACTATATAAAATACACTAACTTTTTCCATGTTATACTATATGAAATTCACTGTTAACCTTGTTATACTATATAAAATGCACTTTTTTTGTCCAATATGGCGTCTTTTTCCATATTATACTATATAAAATGAACTTTTTTGTCAAATATGGCGTCTTTTCCCTCCCGCGCCAACTCACACCCCGTGGGAAAATTCCCTTCCCAAAATTCCCTCATCCAAGATGGCAGCCTTATACTATATAAAATGTACACTCTTATACTATATAAAATGAACTTTTTTTGTCCAATATGGCATCTTTTTCCATGTTATACTATATAAAATGCACTTTTAACCTTGTTATACTATATAAAATACACTCTTAACCTAACTTTTTACATGTTATACTATATAAAATGAACTTTTTTGTCCAATATGGCATCTTTTTCCATGTTATACTATATAAAATGAACTTTTTTGTCCAATATGACGTCTTTCCCTCCTCAAAATTCCCTCCCAAAATTCCTCATCCAATATGGCGACCTTTCCCTTCGGGTACTTCCGGCGACCGTCGGCTACCTTCGTACGCTCTTAGCCTATGATGCACACGTCGTCTGATGGTCGGGCGCGCATGCGCGTTGTTACTCTAATCATATATACACTATGTGCTCGACCCGATCGTAGCGCACCTGGTGGCAAAACTTAGTGCATCCTTTCGGAAACATGGCGCCTTTGGAAGGGAAGTCCCTGGTGGTAATTCCCCTTCTAAAATTCGGTCGTTATACTATAAAAAATACACTCTTAACCTTCCCCATCTCATACTATATAAAATGCAAAAGATGGCGGCCATTTACATATGTACTATATAAAATGCTTTCGTGTACTTCCGGCGACCGTCGGCTACCTTCGTACACATCGTCTGCTGGTCTGGCGCACACCCAAATGCCACGCTCTGATTGGTTACCTCCCTACTTTACAACTAATCTTTCTCACACGTACTGTTAGACTACTTATTTAATTTTTCTCAAATTTTAAAAAATACACAGTTAACACACGCTCTTAGCTTTGGGCTTCCTACACTGTTACCTATACTTATCTATCGAATCACAAATCATCCTCAAACCCCTACTTAACACTCTAGGCAACCCGCAATACACGTTTTAATTAAAAATCAAGGGGCAGCTATTATTTATATTAATTATTTACTTCTTTTTTTATTTTTATTTAATACACTGTTACATAAGAGACATACTGGTGTACGGTGACCGGTCTTTATCGCTGTTATCACATCACTGACCTCAAAGGTCAACCCGTGGCTGTTATCAATCCCACAAGCATTGTTTTACATCCCGTATGAACGATGTACAAGTCTTTGTTACTAACTAGATGAACGAGTGTAGTCTTTGTTACTAACTAAGGCTGCTGGACCCTTTGATATATGGTCTATTAACAACACAATAGTCAGAGAAACTATGACATAGAACCCAAAGCCCTTAAAATTTAGTTAAAATGTCCATAAATAGGGTTATTTGTGTAAAAAATATGTTATAATTCCCTAAAATTATTAAAATTCAGTGTCATATCAATGATATTTGTCCTAAACATTAAAAAACCCTTTAAAATACTCTTATAGAACCTTTAAAAACTTAGTTTGACCTCAAAACAACGTACAAAACTGATGTAACACTTGTAAATTAATTGTTTGACCTACATAATTATTTAGTTGACTTCAATCAGTTGGCAAAGTGTAAGTAGCCAATTGGAATAAATTCTCTATAATTTTCACATTTTAAGCTTGATTTTAACAAAACCTGGTGCTATTGATTCTTTGCACATTAAACAAATAAACGATAAGTTAGTTGAAACGTCTCTGTTGTAGAAACCATGGTATTAACAGTAAGAAAGTTTGGTCTCTAGTGGTTGTAAAATATTCGATCAGAAAATGTATATACACAACTCCCAGAGACCCAAACACATGGAGAACCTAGAACACACAACACTCTTGATAGATAACCTTCCTATTCATCACATAAGACCCTTGATCATCCATCATCTATCCCTAAGACATCTGACTGACCACCTACCCACCTAATATACTAGACTAACCACACCTTACATACAAGACCTTTGATTGACCACCTACCTACCCAACACACAAAGTACCCTCGATAGGCCAACCACCTTCCCAACACATAAGACATCTGACTGACCATCTACCCACCTAATATACTAGACTAACCACACCTTACATACAAGACCTTTGATTGACCACCTACCTACTCAACACACACAGTACCCTCGATAGGCCACACACCTTCCCAACACATAACACATCCGACTGACCACCTACCCACCTAATATACTAGACTAACCAAACCTTACATACAACACCTTTGATTGACTACCTACCTACCCAACACACACAGTACCCTCGATAGGCCACACACCTTCCCAACACATAACACATCTGACTGACCATCTACCCACCTAATATACTAGACTAACCACACTCTACACATAGTCTTCTTGACAGACCACTAACCCCTCTCGACACATAATACATTTGACCACCTACCCACCTAATATACTAGACTAACCACACTCTACATACAAGACTTTTGATTGACCATCTACCTACTCAATACACACAAAACACTTGTTTGATCACACATCAACTTAACAAACACAACTGTCGATTGACACTCCACCTTCCCAAAGCATAAGACTTTTGAAGGACCATCGACCAAAGATACAAAAATCATGATAAATAAACCACACACCGTACATACAAGACTTTTAATTGACCATCTACCTACCCTACACACACAGTACTCTCGATAGGCCACTCACCTCCCCAACACAAAAGACATGTACAAACTACCCACCAAACACTAATACCCTTCCTATACAGTAGTAAGACTCTCCTACCCACTTACCCTACACACAGGCATCTTTATATACCACATACCATACCGACACATAATACATTTGACAGACTACCTACTTAACGTACAAGACTTATCACCTAATAGACAATCTACATAAGGCTTTAGTTGTCATTCCACCTATCCAACACACATGTACAAGACACCTACCAAGCTCCATAACCCTACCTATCCATTAGTAAGACTCTCCTACTCACTTACCCTACACACAGTTATCTTTACAGACCAACTACCCTCCCAACACATAATATTATTGACAGACAACCTACTTTACATACAAGACTTACCACTTACCCAACGCACTTAGATTGCCTACTTACTAAAAACATTATTTCTTATTACCTCCTGCCTATCCAATACGTAATACCCATGATTGACCACCACTCGCCAACTCAACAAACACAGTTCTCTTGATAGGCCACTCACCTCCCCAACACATAAGACATCTGACTGACCACCTACCTACTTAATATACTAGACTAACCACACTCTACATACAAGACTTTTGATTGACCACTCACCTACTAAACACACAGACGTTTGATTAAGCACCCACATACTCAACACAGAGTCATGTTGATAGACCAAACCACCTTCTCCAAACATAAAACCTTTGATAGACCAACCACACACCCTACAGTCATAACTTAAAATACCATCACACTACCAAAAAGGCAGTCTCTTTATAGACCCCCATCTACTCAATACGTGAGACACTTGGTTAACCACTCGCCTACCCAACACATAGTCCTCTTGATAGACCACTCACACCTCCCGACACATAATACATTTGACAGACCACTTACTTAACATACAAGACTGACCATACACTTTACATAGAAGACGTTTGATTATCCACTTACCTACTCAATACACACAAAACACTTGTTTGATCACACACCTATTTATCAAACAGAACTGTCGACACTCACTCCACCTTACCAAAGCATAAGACTTTTGAAAGACCACCTACCAAACATACAAAAATCATGATAAACAAACTACACACTCTTCAGACATCACTTAATATACCATCATACTACCATGAAAATAGTCCTATTGACATACCCCTACCTATCCAATATACGTACCACACACCGTGCATACAAGACTTATATTTACCCACCCACATACTAATCAAACAAGACATTTGATTGACAATCCATCTCCGTAACATTCATGGATGACCTACCTACCAAACATACGACTTGACCACCCACAAAAAAACAAGACTTTATGTTTAACCACCTATTTAACATACAAGACCAACCACACACCATACAATCGTGACTTAACAGTCCACCCACCTACCAAACGCACATCTCTTGATGGACCATATGCCTACACATTACTCTTGATAGATCATCCACCTAACAATTAC
Source organism: Stictocephala bisonia (assembly GCA_035578905.1). NCBI lineage: Eukaryota > Metazoa > Arthropoda > Insecta > Hemiptera > Membracidae > Stictocephala > Stictocephala bisonia. The sequence continues at coordinate 15,541 of JAQJVL010004671.1, forward strand.
ATAAAACCGTTGATAGACCACCAACACACATGAACAACCTACCTACGTAACATCCAACGCTCTTGACTTACCACCCACCTACTCAACACACAGCACTCTCGATAGACTACATAACTAACCATTACATAAAACCTTAGATTGACTCCCAATATTCATGAACGACCTACCTACCAAACATACAACTTGATTGACCGCTCACCTATCCATCACACATTTCTCTTGATTGTCCAATCACCCTCCCATTAAAAGACTGTTGTCAGACTATCTACTTAACATACAAGAATCTTCATTGACCATCCACCTACTCAACACACACAGTACTCTCGATAGATCACTTAACTACCCATTACATAAAACCTTAGATTGACACCCAACATTCATGGTTGACCTACCTACCAAACATACGACTTGACCACCTTCCCAAAGCATAAGGCTTTTGAAGGACCACCTACCAAACATACGTACCACACACCATAAAATCATGACTTAACAGTTCACCCACCTACTCAACACACAACACCTCTGATAGATCATCCACCTAAACATTACATAAAACCTTTGATTGACTCACAATCCTAACATTCATGAACAACCATCCTCCTAAACATACGACTTAACCACCCACAAAAACAAGACTTTATGTATAACCACCTATTTAACATACGTACCACACACCATAAAATCATGACTTAACAGTCCACCCACCTACTCAACACACAACACCTCTGATAGATCATCCACCTAACCATTACAAAAAACCTTTGATAGACCACCAACACACATGAACAACCTACCTACCTACCTACTTAACATCCAACACTCTTGACTTACCGCCCACCTACTCAACACACAGATAGACTACGTAACTAACCATTACATAAAACCTTAGATTGACACTCAACATTCATGGAAGACCTACCTACCAAACATACAACTTGATTGACCGCCTACCTACCCATCACACATTTCTCTTGATAGACCAATCATCCTCCCATAAAAAGACTTTTGTCAGACTATTTACTTAACATACAAGACTTACCACCTAATAGGCAATCTACATAAGGCTTTAGTTATCATTCCACCTATCCAACACACATGTACAAGACACCTACCAAGCTCCATAATCCTACCTATCTATTAGTAAGACTCATGATTTACCCAACACACAGTTATCTTTACAGACCAACTACCCTCCCAACACATAATATTATTGACAGACAACCTACTGTACATACAAGACTTACCACCCACCTACTCAACACACAAGAGACCAACCACACACTCTACATATGAGACTCTTGGTTCGTCACCCACCTACTCAACATACAACACCTCTGATACACCATTCCCTTGAACATTACATAAAACCTGTGATATTCCACCCAATCACCAAACACACATGACTCTTAATAGACCAATCCACCTACCTCTGCACACACATTTCCTAAGGACACACCCTACACCCACCACTCATCCTACAGACAAAACTCCTAGAGAACTACCCATCCACCATAAAAACATTATTGCTTCATATAATCATGTTTTAAAATAACATTATTACACTGTAAGATAGGTTTAATATAGCTAAAGACCTAAAGTGTTTCCTAAAATTCTGTTTTCTCTAGAAATAAGAGAGCCGTTGGTGGAAAACATCCAAACTAAACATAGAAAATAAGAATCAGCTAGTAGTTTCATAGAAATTCTGCTATACAACTAAAAAATATGAGAAAAAGTTAGGTTTAAAAACAATGAACACAGAAAAAGTTAGGTTTAAAAAAATGAACAGAGAAAAAGTTAGGTTAGCAAAAATCAGAAAAGTAAGTCTAGCAAACAACCGAAAGGTTGATTGCTATCCTTACTCTTCCGAAAAGTTGTTAAAATTAACAAAAGTCAAAAAATAAAAATAATTATTATCATAGGCAAAATAAAACAAAAATAATCACTATCATAGACAAAAGTAAATAAAAATAATTATCATCAAAGACAAAAGTAAATAAAAATAATTATTATCATAAGCAAAATAAAACAAAAATAATTATTATCATAGACAAAAGTAAATGAAAATAATTATTATCATAGACAAAATTAAAGAAAAATAATTATTATCATAGACAAAAGTAAATAAAAATAATTTTAACAACTTTTCTGATGTTTGCTAACCTAACTTTTTCTCTGTTCATTTTTTTAAACCTAACTTTTTCTGTGTTCATTGTTTTTAAACCTAACTTTTTCTCATATTTTTTAGTTGTATAGCAGAATTTCTATGAAACTACTAGCTGATTCTTATTTTCTATGTTTAGTTTGGATGTTTTCCACCAACGGCTCTCTTATTTCTAGAGAAAACAGAATTTTAGGAAACACTTTAGGTCTTTAGCTATATTAAACCTATCTTACAGTGTAATAATGTTATTTTAAAACATGATTATATGAAGCAATAGTGTTTGTATGGTGGATGGGTAGTTCTCTAGGAGTTTTGTCTGTAGGATGAGTGGTGGGTGTAGGGTGTGTCCTAAGGAATTGTGTGTGCAGAGGTAGGTGGATTGGTCTATTAAGAGTCATGTGTGTTTGGTGATTGGGTGGAATATCACAGGTTTTATGTAATGTTCAAGGGAATGGTGTATCAGAGGTGTTGTATGTTGAGTAGGTGGGCGACTAACCAAGAGTCTCATATGTAGAGTGTGTGGTTGGTCTTTTGTGTGTTGAGTAGGTGGGTGGTAAGTCTTTTATGTACAGTAGGTTGTCTGTCAATAATATTATGTGTTGGGAGGGTAGTTGGTCTGTAAAGATAACTGTGTGTTGGGTAAATCATGGGTCTTACTAATGGATAGGTAGGGTTATGGAGCTTGGTAGGTGTCTTGTATATGTGTGTTGGATAGGTGGAATGATAACTAAAGCCTTATGTAGATTGCCTATTAGGTGGTAAGTCTTGTATGTTAAGTAAATAGTCTGACAAAAGTCTTTTTATGGGAGAGTGATTGGTCTATCAAGAGAAATGTGTGATGGGTAGGTAGGCGGTCAATCAAGTTGTATGTTTGGTAGGTAGGTCTTCCATGAATGTTGAGTGTCAATCTAAGGTTTTATGTAATGGTTAGTTACGTAGTCTATCTGTGTGTTGAGTAGGTGGGCGGTAAGTCAAGAGTGTTGGATGTTAAGTAGGTAGGTAGGTAGGTTGTTCATGTGTGTTGGTGGTCTATCAAAGGTTTTTTGTAATGGTTAGGTGGATGATCTATCAGAGGTGTTGTGTGTTGAGTAGGTGGGTGGACTGTTAAGTCATGATTTTATGGTGTGTGGTACGTATGTTAAATAGGTGGTTATACATAAAGTCTTGTTTTTGTGGGTGGTTAAGTCGTATGTTTAGGAGGATGGTTGTTCATGAATGTTAGGATTGTGAGTCAATCAAAGGTTTTATGTAATGTTTAGGTGGATGATCTATCAGAGGTGTTGTGTGTTGAGTAGGTGGGTGAACTGTTAAGTCATGATTTTATGGTGTGTGGTACGTATGTTTGGTAGGTGGTCCTTCAAAAGCCTTATGCTTTGGGAAGGTGGTCAAGTCGTATGTTTGGTAGGTAGGTCAACCATGAATGTTGGGTGTCAATCTAAGGTTTTATGTAATGGGTAGTTAAGTGATCTATCGAGAGTACTGTGTGTGTTGAGTAGGTGGATGGTCAATGAAGATTCTTGTATGTTAAGTAGATAGTCTGACAACAGTCTTTTTATGGGAGGGTGATTGGACAATCAAGAGAAATGTGTGATGGATAGGTGAGCGGTCAATCAAGTTGTATGTTTGGTAGGTAGGTCGTTCATGAATATTGGGAGTCAATCTAAGGTTTTATGTAATGGTTAGTTATGTAGTCTATCGAGAGTGCTGTGTGTTGAGTAGGTGGGTGGTAAGTCAAGAGCGTTGGATGTTACGTAGGTAGGTTGTTCATGTGTGTTGGTGGTCTATCAACGGTTTTATGTAATTGTTAGGTGGATGATCTATCAAGAGTAATGTGTAGGCATATGGTCCATCAAGAGATGTGTGTTTGGTAGGTGGGTGGACTGTTAAGTCATGATTGTATGGTGTGTGGTTGGTCTTGTATGTTAAATAGGTGGTTAAACATAAAGTCTTGTTTTTTGTGGGTGGTCAAGTCGTATGTTTGGTAGGTAGGTCATCCATGAATGTTACGGAGATGGATTGTCAATCAAGAGTCTTGTTTAATTAGTATGTGGGTGGGTAAATATAAGTCATGTATGCACGGTGTGTGGTACGTATATTGGATAGGTAGGGGTATGTCAATAGGACTATTTTCATGGTAGTATGATGGTATATTAAGTGATGTCTGCAGAGTGTGTAGTTTGTTTATCATGATTTTTGTATGTTTGGTAGGTGGTCTTTCAAAAGTCTTATGCTTTGGTAAGGTGGAGTGAGTGTCGACAGTTCTGTTTGATAAATAGGTGTGTGATCAAACAAGTGTTTTGTGTGTATTGAGTAGGTGAGTGGATAATCAAACGTCTTCTATGTAAAGTGTATGGTCAGTCTTGTATGTTAAGTAAGTGGTCTGTCAAATGTATTATGTGTCGGGAGGTGTGAGTGGTCTATCAAGAGGACTATGTGTTGGGTAGGCGAGTGGTTAACCAAGTGTCTCACGTATTGAGTAGATGGGGGTCTATAAAGAGACTGCCTTTTTGGTAGTGTGATGGTATTTTAAGTTATGACTGTAGGGTGTGTGGTTGGTCTATCAAAGGTTTTATGTTTGGGGAAGGTGGTTTGGTCTATCAACATGACTCTGTGTTGAGTATGTGGGTGCTTAATCAAACGTCTGTGTGTTTAGTAGGTGAGTGGTCAATCAAAAGTCTTGTATGTAGAGTGTGGTTAGTCTAGTATATTAAGTAGGTAGGTGGTCAGTCAGATGTCTTATGTGTTGGGGAGGTGAGTGGCCTATCAAGAGAACTGTGTTTGTTGAGTTGGCGAGTGGTGGTCAATTATGGTATTACGTATTGGATAGGCAGGAGGTAATAAGAAATAATGTTTTTAGTAAGTAGGCAATCTAAGTGCGTTGGGTAGGTGGTAAGTCTTGTATGTAAAGTAGGTTGTCTGTCAATAATATTATGTGTTGGGAGGGTAGTTGGTCTGTAAAGATAACTGTGTGTAGGGTAAGTGAGTAGGAGAGTCTTAAATGGATAGGTAGGGTTATGGAGCTTTGTAGGTGTCTTGTACATGTGTGTTGGATAGGTGGAATGACAACTAAAGCCTTATGTAGATTGTCTATTAGGTGATAAGTCTTGTACGTTAAGTAGGTAGTCTGTCAAATGTATTATGTGTCGGTATGGTATGTGGTATATAAAGATGCCTGTGTGTAGGGTAAGTGGGTAGGAGAGTCTTACTACTGTATAGGAAGGGTATTAGTGTTTGGTGGGTAGTTTGTACATGTCTTTTGTGTTGGGGAGGTGAGTGGCCTATCGAGAGTACTGTGTGTGTAGGGTAGGTAGATGGTCAATTAAAAGTCTTGTATGTACGGTGTGTGGTTTATTTATCATGATTTTTGTATCTTTGGTCGATGGTCCTTCAAAAGTCTTATGCTTTGGGAAGGTGGAGTGTCAATCGACAGTTGTGTTTGTTAAGTTGATGTGTGATCAAACAAGTGTTTTGTGTGTATTGAGTAGGTAGATGGTCAATCAAAAGTCTTGTATGTAGAGTGTGGTTAGTCTAGTATATTAGGTGGGTAGGTGGTCAAATGTATTATGTGTCGAGAGGGGTTAGTGGTCTGTCAAGAAGACTATGTGTAGAGTGTGGTTAGTCTAGTATATTAGGTGGGTAGATGGTCAGTCAGATGTGTTATGTGTTGGGAAGGTGTGTGGCCTATCGAGGGTACTGTGTGTGTTGGGTAGGTAGGTAGTCAATCAAAGGTGTTGTATGTAAGGTTTGGTTAGTCTAGTATATTAGGTGGGTAGGTGGTCAGTCGGATGTGTTATGTGTTGGGAAGGTGTGTGGCCTATCGAGGGTACTGTGTGTGTTGAGTAGGTAGGTGGTCAATCAAAGGTCTTGTATGTAAGGTGTGGTTAGTCTAGTATATTAGGTGGGTAGATGGTCAGTCAGATGTATTATGTGTTGGGAAGGTGGTTGGCCTATCGAGGGTACTTTGTGTGTTGGGTAGGTAGGTGGTCAATCAAAGGTCTTGTATGTAAGGTGTGGTTAGTCTAGTATATTAGGTGGGTAGGTGGTCAGTCAGATGTCTTAGGGATAGATGATGGATGATCAAGGGTCTTATGTGATAAATAGGAAGGTTATCTATCACGAGTGTTGTGTGTTCTAGGTTCTCCGTGTGTTTGGGTCTCTGGGAGTTGTGTATATACATTTTCTGATCGAATATTTTACAACCACAAGAGACCAAACTTTCTTACTGTTAATACCATGGTTTCTACAACAGAGACGTTTCAACTAACTTATCGTTTATTTGTTTAATGTGCAAAGAATCAATAGCACCAGGTTTTGTTAAAATCAAGCTTAAAATGTGAAAATTATAGAGAATTTATTCCTATTGGCTACTTACACTTTGCCAACTGATTGAAGTCAACTAAATAATTATGTAGGTTAAACAATTAATTTACAAGTGTTACATCAGTTTTGTACGTTGTTTTGAGGTCAAACTAAGTTTTTAAAGGTTCTATAAGAGTATTTTAAAGGGTTTTTTAATGTTTAGGACAAATATCATTGATATGACACTGAATTTTAATAATTTTAGGGAATTATAACATATTTTTTACACAAATAACCCTATTTATGGACATTTTAACTAAATTTTAAGGGCTTTGGGTTCCATGTCATAGTTTCTCTGACTATTGTGTTGTTAATAGACCATATATCAAAGGGTCCAGCAGCCTTAGTTAGTTACAAAGACTACACTTGTTCATCTAGTTAGTAACAAAGACTTGTACATCGTTCATACGGGATGTAAAACAATGCTTGTGGGATTGATAACAGCCACGGGTTGACCTTTGAGGTCAGTGATGTGATAACAGCGATAAAGACCGGTCACCGTACACCAGTATGTCTCTTATGTAACAGTGTATTAAATAAAAATAAAAAAAGAAGTAAATAATTAATATAAATAATAGCTGCCCCTTGATTTTTAATTAAAACGTGTATTGCGGGTTGCCTAGAGTGTTAAGTAGGGGTTTGAGGATGATTTGTGATTCGATAGATAAGTATAGGTAACAGTGTAGGAAGCCCAAAGCTAAGAGCGTGTGTTAACTGTGTATTTGTTAAAATTTGAGAAAAATTAAATAAGTAGTCTAACAGTACGTGTGAGAAAGATTAGTTGTAAAGTAGGGAGGTAACCAATCAGAGCGTGGCATTTGGGTGTGCGCCAGACCAGCAGACGATGTGTACGAAGGTAGCCGACGGTCGCCGGAAGTACACGAAAGCATTTTATATAGTACATATGTAAATGGCCGCCATCTTTTGCATTTTATATAGTATGAGATGGGGAAGGTTAAGAGTGTATTTTTTATAGTATAACGACCGAATTTTAGAAGGGGAATTACCACCAGGGACTTCCCTTCCAAAGGCGCCATGTTTCCGAAAGGATGCACTAAGTTTTGCCACCAGGTGCGCTACGATCGGGTCGAGCACATAGTGTATATATGATTAGAGTAACAACGCGCATGCGCGCCCGACCATCAGACGACGTGTGCATCATAGGCTAAGAGCGTACGAAGGTAGCCGACGGTCGCCGGAAGTACCCGAAGGGAAAGGTCGCCATATTGGATGAGGAATTTTGGGAGGGAATTTTGAGGAGGGAAAGACGTCATATTGGACAAAAAAGTTCATTTTATATAGTATAACATGGAAAAAGATGCCATATTGGACAAAAAAGTTCATTTTATATAGTATAACATGTAAAAAGTTAGGTTAAGAGTGTATTTTATATAGTATAACAAGGTTAACAGTGAATTTCATATAGTATAACATGGAAAAAGTTAGTACATTTTATATAGTATAAGGCTGCCATCTTGGATGAGGGAATTTTGGGAAGGGAATTTTCCCACGGGGTGTGAGTTGTTGTGGGAGGGAAATACGTCATATTGGACAAAAAAGTGCATTTTATATAGTATAACATGGAAAAAGATGCCATATTGGACAAAAAAGTCCATTTTATATAGTATAACAGGGTTAACAGTGAATTTTATATAGTATAACATGGAAAAAATTAGGTTAACAGTGAATTTTATATAGTATGATGTGGGAATTTGGAGGGAAATTTGAGGTTAGGAAAAGTGAGGTTAGGAAATTTGGCGGGAAATGGAAATTTGAGGTTAGGAAAAGTGAGGTTAGGAAATTTGGGAATTTGAGGGAAATTTGAGGGTAATTTGGGAATTTGAGGGAAATTTTGTGGGGGAGGGGGAGGGGGGTGGCACCACTGCGCCGCCATCTTGGGTCCAAAGGTCAAAGTGAGTCTATTTCGCCCACCAATTCACTACTCATTAAAATTATACAGGTTTCAAGAATTTTGGAAAGTCAAAAACATTATTGTTAGAGTTATCATTAAATTTCAATTTTAAACTATCGTTAAAATTTTTTTATTGAATTTTGAACTTATTTTTTATCATAGAGAATGCCTTTAATTCTTTCAAACATCCAAATTTAATGTCGATTTCAAAAGTACAATATGTCAGACGATCTGTTACATTGCCTTGAGCATTTAAACATTTGATAAAATAATAAACTGACCACAATAAAATTTAACAATTATTTAATATGTCAAAATATTAATTCCTACTGATTTAAATAATAATCAGACGGATGCAAATAAATAATAACTAACACAATTAATTTCACCAAACAAACAATTAGACAGTAAACTAAACAATAACAGCTAAATGCAGTAACTATTAATCCAGTTATATACAATTTATAATCACCATATATACAAAACCTGTTGTATAGTTCCTGGACTTTGAACTAATAAATATGATTTATTATGAATTTCTGGTACTAAATATAATTAAAACCATGAGGGTTATAGCTATAAAAGCAATAAAAATATTCCCATATTTATATAAAATATTTTCTTAAACAAGAAAGAAATAGCTGTGGCAAATATTTGTATATTTACATCTGTTTACTCGAGCCAGACATATACTAACATTTCATTTAAATATACACTCACGATATATTTGAATTTTAAGAATAATTTATTTTACCATAGCTCCTCTTAAAAGTTCATATGAGTTTTGTGAAATATAATGGTACAGGAGACTGATTAGAGAAGATTGTAAAAGGTTTTCATGACCTTTTTATTCATGATGAGCATCTTTACTATTAATTAATGCAATCGTTGCTTTAACTTAATAGTTTTATGTTTCATTTATATAATAACAATTTCATCCATCACAAATAGTTTTCATTTTATTTCGCTATAACTGTTTTTTTGAGTAGAAATATCTTTAAAGACATCTTTATATGAATTTTCAATTTGAAATTTATAAAATAAATTTATATGTTTCTCTCATATATACATATACATATACATATACACACATATATATATATATATATATATATATATATATATATATATATATATATATATATATATATATATATATATATATATATATATATATACCATTTTACGTCCATCCATAGTCGCAAAGACTAGTTTGTGTAGGGAAAAGTGTGTAGTCAAAAGTGTCTTTTTATAGACGCATAGAAATTTTCCCTACATCAATAACTGTAGGCAGTATAAAGATTGGCACTTTTTCTCAATAAACACTAAAAATAAGTATTGGAAATGACCTAGGACATTATTTATGACTTATTAGCTGGAATTATAACCATGGGAATTAGAACAGTATTTCTTTTTGTTTTTTTTTTTTGCAATTTCGCCAATGTGACGTCATTGGAGATGTGCGTGATACCTACCGTCTTCTTTTCTATGTACCGTGGTTTATAATAACAAATAATAATGTTTATTTACTGCTAAAGATGTTTAGGCAAATCATAAATATTCCAAACGAATTTATATTTGACAAAACTGCTGGGCGAGAGGTGAGGAGGGGTGCTTCACATGCCACAGCTGTCATGGACTATTTTGGTGTGGTTTACATTAGTAGATTTAGTGGTAGCTGATAAGTGGTAGATAACTTTATTAACTATTCAGCTGAATACCTTTATATAGTTGGTGGATTTAGTTACCAGTATTTAATAGAATAAACAAACCAGCTGCTTTCGCCCATATGACATTACAGTCTACTGCGCAGTCTAGTTGTGATACCTAAATAGTTACCGTATACTGTATGTGTTTTAATGCACATGTTTTGGTTATATATACATTTAGTGATATAATTACGGATAAAAACAGCTATTTCACTTGATAACTATTATTTAATAGTACTTTCTACAGAATATAAACTATTTTAAATATTATCATACATTTGTTTTGTAAACAAAATGCCAATTAAAGTGACAATATTGAACATATTCATACTTGTCATAGATGGTACATGTGGTTTGGTGATTTTCAGAAATGATATGGCAACACCACCTAAAATGTTATCGGACTATTTTGTTGCAGTTTACACTGAAAGATCCACAGTACTTGGAAGCCAGTTTATAACGATTGTATTAAATACTTTAAACTATGATACATATATATAAAATTAACATTTATTGTTATATTAATACTACTAAATTATAATTAATTACACATGCAATTACCATGCTTACAGTTCAATCACATGTACAGACAACCTCTGAAATCCACAGTTCTGCAATCACCGCACAGCAACCCTTTGACCTCCACCCTTAACGTCACTTTTTATTGATTATTTTAACATTATAATAAAGAGAATTCCATATATTGTCTATGAGTTACGTATTGCAGATTGTTATTCTATGTATGGTGTGAAACTGAACGAAGTGGGCTCCTCTTCTATTGTTACAAGAACTACGTTGGAACATGAAAGCTTAATTCTCGGACAGGTAAAACGGTAAGCATGAGTAGATGTCATGTTACAGGATTTGCCGTTAACGATTGTTCTCAGAATATCCTGAAGGTTTGATTAAGTTCAGTACGATAACCAGGGAGGCAGTAATTTGTTAATATATCTGGCCCTCTGCCGGGAAATACATTAAAGTTATTTATTTTGACACGAATACTTTATACTTACATTTGTACTAAAAAAACACTTTGAGTGCCTATTGATAAATATATGTCATCATACACAATATCCTTTGATATTTTAATTACACCTTTTCTTATTCTACAACAATAATGTACGAGATATCAGTGAAGGCTTTTTTTCCGACATAGCTGGGAGATGATAAATTTGTGACAGTCCAGCTACTAGGTTGGTTGTTGGTTGTTTAGAACTACCCAGGGATACGTACAGCTTTATAGTTGCTGTGGACACGAACAACATCATCCCCCATACGTCAAAAAACCATACGATATATATAGTTCTAAGCACTACCAAACGGTCTTACATATTATTTGTAATTTGTGTTTGAATGCATTAAAAAAATAAATTATATTCTCCATCTAGTTAGAAAAATGTATGGAAATGATTAAAAACAATGTTGCTGTATGTGTATAGCTAATGCCAGTGCATAGATTTTTAACATTAAATTATTTTTTTAAATTTTTATTTATTTTATTTTAAGACAACGATCGTCAAGATTTGGATGAGTAAGACTTGAATATGACAATCGAATTTAGTTATTGATACAAACCTAGCCCGACTATTACTTAAAGTCAATAATTAGTATCCCAACGAATAAGCCCAATGACAAATGAAAGGCTGGTGGTTATCAGCTGATCCCTTTCCAAATTTATTATGACAGTGATCCGGATTGAACTGAGAACCTTCAGGATTTAAAGTTGGGCTTTCAATAACCGATCTACCAACCAATTTAAATTACATTATATATGTAGATCAAGTTAATTTATAAAAATAAAATCCTCCTTTTCTTCTCTTTATACAATTTGGGTTTACCGTTTACTGTAAATTAATTTTCATAAAACTGTAAGTTTCTGTAAACTAAATAGTACTTTATTGTATTATTATTTTTCATTTTATGAGCAAAGTTATCTATTGAATTTAATCCCGTTCCCAATAATACCTAAACATGTTTTTAACATTTTAAAACAATATTTTAAAAGTACAGTGTTAAAAAGGTAGATTCTCATTTGGTCAAAATTTTATTTAAATACGTACAAGATTTAAATATAAATACAATTAAAACATCTTATTCTTTTGAGATTTTGTGGAATTATTTTACGATGTTAGATTAAATGAGTTAATTAATACATATTATCAAATAAATAAATATACAGTAGACGGAAACGTCACACAACACAATATATTACAATATAAGCACAAAATGCACAAATATATTACAATACAAGTACAAAATGCACAACTATTATTGTAATCGATTTCGGTGAACTACGTTCACCTTCCTCAGACCAGAGGGGATACACTGAAGAATGGAAATTGGTGTTCAACAACTTTATTTATAGGCCAATGATTACGTGATCCCATTGGCTGGATTCGTCAAAAAGTTGTACCCATACACGTAAAGTGGTATTGACCCACCTGCCCACCCATACACGTACAGTGGTATCGACCTACCCACCCACCCATACACGTACAGTGTTATCGACCCACCCACCCACCCATACACGTTAATTGGTATTGACCCACCCGCCCACCCATACACGTACAGTGGTATTGAATTATTGGATGTTACTTCTGTTATTTTAATCGCTGAAAATACATTATTTAAAACTATTTTGGAATAATGTTTTAAATAATGTGTTTTCATCGATTAAAAGAACAGAAGTAATAACCAATAGGAATTAGCGAATAATATCATAGCAGCCACCATTTTGACGATTCCAGCCAATGGGATCACATGATCATAGGCGAATTTCCAATCTTCAGTGAATCCCCTTTGGTCTGAGGAAGGTGAACGTTATTCACCAAAATCGATTACAATAACATTTGTGAATTAATTGTGTACTTGTATTGTAATATATTTGTGCATTTTCTGCTTATATTGTAATATATTTGTGTTGTGTGACGTTTACTTATACTGTATATGTACCAACACGTATTATGCAAATTAAAAAAACTAATTATAAATGAATAGTGATTGTAATCAAAATTCTTTTTTTTTTTTTTTTTTGGATACCATTTAGTTATTTATTTTTCCATCCTTCTTAAAGGAAATCGTTTATTCGTCCCTAAAAAAGTAAAATTCTATACTATCAAAACTATCCATGTGATTTTGTTGTATTTTGATTCAGTTTTGACTTTTATCGTTTCTAAGAAAATGGTTTATTCCATTTCAATCTACCTAAATACATAATTGGAAATTCATTGCGCTAAACCATAATAGGTTGAATACAATCTAAAACATGATACCATACATTTAAATAAATATAGACCCACTTAACGGATAATAAACATACATTCTATGTAACAATCAATAAAGTAAGCTGAACAATAAAAATCTACGCTATAGTATGGTTAGTTTAATCGATATTCAAAACTGTATAATGCAACTAATTATTATTAATTTGAAGCAACATAAATAAATGTAAGTTAATCTTTGAAACTAACAATAGTAGTGAAATAGTGGGCGAATTGCCGTCAAGATTTAGGATTTCTGCGTCAAATCGATAACCAACCCTTCCCCCTTCCCCCCTCCCGCTCACTGACTATCCAGCCCTTCCCCCTTCCACCTCCCACCTCTCACTGGAGCTATCAACCTAACCTAACCTAACCTAACCTAACCTAAACCCTGTATACTTAGTTGTATTTCTATTAACCCATATTTTTAAAAACCGTATTGATAATTACATTACTGCATTTAAATACAGATTTCATATATCATTAGATTTAATGCTATATTCACGTGGTACCTAAGCTACGGTACGTTAGCGACTATGTAATATATAGAGAACAAAGCCTTGCTCGGTCGTAGCATACATGGCCTTATAAAACTTCTTTCAGAATAAATTGTATATACTTTATTACATATTTAGTTATGTTTAATAGCTTAGGGCATCCTATCAGGTTGTTTCAAATCATTATTAGTAATAAATGAGAATTATATGTTGACTTATGTAAGGTTTGCTTAGCGTATCTAGGACAAACTAGATGATGTGGAACCTGAACCACTTGTTACTGACAAACTAGGGCACTCAAGTGAGGTCCTGCGATTAGCACTACTAGTGGTCAGTCTATATAACGTACTATCTTAAACCTTATTTCCCTCTATACATATAACCATTAACTACCAGACCTTACCAAACATATCATATTTAATCTTTAAGGTTCAACAATACCGAACCAACTTCACATAGCTTGATGATAAATAAAAGCAGCACTCAACTGCTCCTTACACTGAATGAGTAAAAAAACCAGTCTGGTGACATTGTAGAGGCTGAACCCGTGCGAACTCGATCGGTGAGTAGATTGTCAACCTACCGACATAATATTGATTACTTGCTTCAGCTCAGGAGAGTGACCTTGAAACATGTAAGTTCTCACTTTCCCGTTGTTCTGTAGACACATGTTCTGAACCCATTTAGCATAAGTCTGCTGTTTTAGATTGTTCTACATGAAGTTTGTCTCGGGTGTTACGTGTAATATAGCAAAATACATAAACACTTAGCTTTACACAAGAAAGCCATCAGTTTGATAGGAATTATCGTACTATATATCCTTGTGTAGGCTTTCTTGATTCTCCTTATATAACTCTAATTACAAGATTTTTTTTAAAGCTCTTTCCATGCTTCTCATATCCAACAAAAGTGTAGCTAAACCAACAACGTACGTACTAGACTACTTGTTATATCTGTAATTGAAAGACCACACAACGAAAACAATTGTATACATGGACATTGACCGGTAGAATGTTAGTTAAAAAGCCCCTGAAGGAACGTCAACCTCCTCTACCATCTCAGGGGTCACTACTTTTGAGGCTCACTCATATTAACGTTTATATTTATCTAAGTTTTGGAAATGTTGAGTGATGTACCTCGGGTCGAGGCTCCCAACAGGCCTAGGTCAAATAAACCTGTTGGTACGGAGACCCCATCTAGCAATAATAAACGTGTCTCTCACTCTATGTTTGAAATTAAGTTAGCAATAAGCAAGACAGGTTAGGTGACGCAAGAGTTTGGTTCAAGTTGAGGAAAGTGATTGGAAGGTTACAAAATACCACAGTTGATGCAATTGAAGAAATCAATCTTATCTATCATTTCAACCATTCATGGGTTACGGATCGTCAGGTCACTCCAGAGCCCACACATACAAATACACGTACCGAACGAGGGCCCGGACTGCGACTCAAGGTCTTACGGAGATTAATCCAGCCCCAAGCTGCAGGACTGATTCAGGTCTTACGCGTTTTACGGCTGCCTTGGAAAACAGTCGGGCTTTTTTTTTATTGAATTTGGGCCGCCCTCACCTCGACGGTACGGTGATTGCACTCTGTACAAATACACACTGGGTTACGGACCGTCAGACCACCCCAGAGCCCATACACATCATTGAACTACAGATTACCGTAGTATCACACATAGAAACGACAGGCTCATGTTGAATTTCTTCAAGAACACACAACAATGTTATTAATTAGGAAACAGGTACTTACATCCCATCCAATTACGTCACAGTCTGCAGATAAAATTGTAAAATAACATTCAGAGCTAGACACACGTTTGATATTACTAGGAAAAACCTACATTTATTGTTTATAACAAATACTTTTTGAAAACAGACTATTTTCAAGCTAAAGATTTACTATTTAAAACAAACTTTTTTTTATTTATTTTTTTTTATTTTTTTTTTATTTTTATTTTTTCTTTACTATATGGTGCCATTAATATTACATGTGTTGTAGTATGCAACTATTTGAAACATTAACAGTTAAATCCTTATTAGGAGTCGTTAAATTCTAAAACTTAAGTCTATAATTGCTTCTCTCTACATTTGGAAGTTATTATAGTCTTTAATAATCCGCGCTCCTTTAAGTTCTTCTAATATTGTAATAATCTCACTGTCATGGTCAGTGTTTCCCGCCTTTTTTGAGGCAATCAGCAAACGCAACCTGTCTACTAATTGATTAGGATCGTCCCAGCTCGAGTAATTAACCTTTGAAAATTTTAAAACATCCTTGTATACTTGTCTCCTTACTTCATCCATTTCATTTCCATCGTCGGAACTACTATCAAAGTAATCATGCTCATTTGAACTATACGTCTCCCCACCCTTATCTGCATCAAGTGAATTGTTTTCAATCTCATCCACGTGATACCTACCTAATTTTACAGGTAACCTATCTGGAGTTTTTGAACGTTTCCTAGGACGAAAAGTACTGTATACTGGATTATTTACATACATTGTACTATTTTCTTCACTTATTGGTGTTACACCGTTAATTAAAGGTTTAATAATGTTTTTATACTTAAGACCTCTGCTTCCTTTCACCATTCCATTATTAGGATTTATATAGGATTTTGTTTGCAGCAACATTTCCCTGTACGAATCCAAATCTCCATCTCTATAGTCTTTAATTGATGTTTTTATGGGTTTCCTCATAAACACTAACTCGAATAGATCAGATGACCCAGGATATACCTTACCGTCAATCAAGATGTTATTTCCTTCAAATTTAACTGACTGTGTACCCATTTTAAATTGTTCGCTTCCTTTATCGTAAGTGATCCCATAAGTATGGTCAGCTGCACCATTCAAGTTTCTTATGCTAAACTGTAACCATGACATTAGATCCCTCCCAACTTCACTATGTGCATCGTTACCTTGAATTGAGGACATTTTTAAGACTTGAGCTTTCTCAGCTACAGTGGAAGCCAAAGCTGATACGAGATCTTGTTCATTCGAATTCATGTTTAAAAATGATAAAGAATTTAGAAAACAACACTATTTATAGTCTGGGTTGGGCTAACTCGGGTTATAGCAACACAGATGAACCTGGGTTAACCTTACGTGGGTTAATAAAATCCGGGTTAACACAACCTGGGTTAACCTTATGTGGGGTTGATAAAACCTGGGTTAACACAACGTGGATCAAATCAGTTTTTTCGGACATAGATCTAACATACAAAAAGCCTCACGTTGCCATTCTAACTGCAGGCCCATAAAAGACATGGCATTTATTAACCAGTGTTAATTTCAGGTCGACATAGATCTAACATACAACAAGCCTCACGTAGCTATTCTAACTGCAGGCCCATAAAAGACATGGCACTTATTAACCAGTGTTAAGTTCAGGTCGACACAGATCTAACACAACCAGCCTCACGTTGCTATTCTAACTGCAGGCCCATAAAAGACATGGCATTTATTAACCAGTGTTAATTTCAGGTCGACATAGATCTAACATACAACCAGCCTCACGTTGCTATTCTAACTGCAGGCCCATAAAAGACATGGCATTTATTAACCAGTGTTAAGTTCAGGTCGACATAGATCTAACATACAACCAGCCTCACGTTGCTATTCTAACTGCAGGCCCATAAACACGTGTAATTTATTAATAAGTGGTAAGTTCAGGTCGACATATATTTAACATACAACCAGCCTCACGTTGCTGTTGTAACTGCAGGCTCATCAAAGACATGGCATTTATCAACCAGTGGTAAGTTCAGGTCGACATATATCTATTAACTAATGGTAATTGCATATCCACATAGATCTATAATAATAATATAATAATAAATCCTTTATTGCATGGACAATATAAAAATATTGTATCGCAAACGTCAGTATTAAAATTAATTAACCTAAGGCTTTAATTTAAACAATCATTCATAACAATAAATACACACAAACATACATAAAATAAGGGCATTCACACAAATCTACCTAGTGTTTGAAACTCCCACAAAAGTCAACGGGATGTGTCTAGCCAATTAAGTTGGTCTCCCAGTCGTGTGCTAGGAACTCTCCGATGCTGTAAAAAGCCTGGGACAACAGTATGTCTCTCAAGCGGGTCTTAAATATTTTTGAATTTGGAGCAATTTTAATTTCTTTAGGCAAGCTGTTAATTAATTTGACACCCACCTGCGAGGGCAGGTGTTGATAGACTACCGTTCTGTGTTGCCCAGTACGGTAGTCATCTCTGCCTCTAGTATTATAATTATGTAAGTCACTGCCCCTTATCAGGTTGCATTTGGACATACAATATAAAATTGTTTCTAGAATATACAAGCAAGGCAGAGTCAACAGCTTGAGTTGTTTGAACATTGGTTTGCACGACTCTCTGCTCATTAAATTTGCAATAATTCGGACTGCCTTCTTTTGTAGTCTAAACACTCTCAATAATTCACTATATACACCACCTCCCCAAATCACCAATCCATAGGAAAGGTGAGGGTAAATGAGACCATTATATGCCATCATCAGTACCTGAATAGGGCAGTATTTAGAGAGCGTCCTCAGTACATAAATGCTTGAGGATAACTTAGAGCATACACTATTAATATGGTCATTCCATGTCAAACCTCTGTCGAGGTATATTCCAAGGAATTTAGTGGACTCCACTTCTTCTAGCACAGAGTCCGCCAGTAACACTGAGGGGCTACTTCCGAAATCAATGGGCCTCAAACAAAAGTTGATGACCTGTGATTTTGTTGAATTTGTTTTAAGGTTCAGCATATTAAAATGCTGAGCACAACTGTTCAAATCAAGGTAAACGTTTAATTCTAGATTTTCTTTACAGTTTTCACTAAAGCAAAGAGTCGTGTCATCGGCATATTGGACGAGTTGACCATGCTGCAGCGATGAACCAATATCATTGACATAAATCAAGAACAGAATTGGGCTGAGTATTGATCCCTGGGGGACGCCATAACTCAGCTGTTTGGATTTTGAAAGTTTGTTTGAAATTTGGACTTGCTGAGATCGATGGTTCAAGAATGATTTTAACCACAGGTGTGAAACACCTCTGATACCATACGTCTCAAGTTTTTTTAGTAGTATACTGTGGTCAACGCAATCGAAAGCCTTGGAAAGGTCTAAGAATACACCTAGGGTGTGCTTACGACCTTCAAGGCCCCTGAAAATTTTATCGACTAGGCTCACAACTGCTTCTGTAGTCGATTTACCTTTCCTAAAACCAAACTGATTTTGTGAAAGCACATTGTGTTTTTCAAAAAAGTTCATCAAACGTGACAGAAAAAGTTTCTCGAAAATTTTACTGAACACGGGTAAAATAGAAATAGGCCTGAAATTATCTATTGAATGGAGATCTCCTTTTTTAAATATTGGTGTTACTTTTGCTGCCTTAAGAGAATTTGGAAAGGTTCCATTTAAAAAAGAAAGGTTGACTAACATTGTTAATGGGCATAGAATATGCTGATAACATTTCTTAATCAGCCACATCGAAAGATAATTTATATCATTCGACTTTTTAGAATGGAGGTGACGGATCAAAGAAGCCAGTTCGTCCTCTGTAACCAGGGCTAATGCCATGGAGGCTAGTGGATTATGACAACGAGAAGGAACTGAGGATGACTGTCCCGTTACAGGCCCTTGTTGAGCTATTGTAGAGAAGAACTGGTTGAACTCATCCGCCACTCGAGTAGCATCAGTTACCAACTCGTCACCAATCTTTAATGATATATCTTTTGTTGTGCTTTTATTTTTTTTAGAATTAATTATGTTCCAGGTCGTTTTGGAAACATTACGTGAGTTTAAAATGTCTTTGTTAATTTCATAGGCCTTGGCAGCGTTTATCACCTTATTGTATATTTTCTTATATTTTTTAACATATAGTTTGAAGTTAACATTATTTGTACACCTCATTAGTTCGGAGTAAAACTTAAGTTTTTCTCTCGAGACCAAAATTCCTCGTGTAATCCAGGGTCTACTTTTAGACTGATTACAAGATTTGATTTCTTTAATTGGACAGCACAAATTTACGTGATACAAAAAATAATTTTCAAATGCATTAAAATTATCCTCGACAGAGTTGTTGTAATTTAAAAATTGCCAATTTTCTGTAGCTAACGATTGGTTGAGAAGAGTTATATTTGCGGGCCTAGTGTCCCTTATCTTACGGCAGATAGGTGGTTCCACCTATCTAACATACTACAAGCCTCACGTTGCTGTTGTAACTGCAGGCTCATAAAACACATGGAATTTATTAATTAGTGGTAAGTTCAGGTCGACATATATCTAACATACAACCAGCCTCACGTTGCTGTTCTAACTGCAGGATCATAAAACACATGGAATTTATTAACCAGTTGTAAGTTCAGGTCGACATATATCTAACATACAACCAGCCTCAAGTTGCTGTTCTAACTGCAGGATCATAAAACACATGGAATTGATTAACCAGTGGTAAGTTCAGGTCGACATATATCTATTAACTAATGGTAATTGCATATCCACATAGATCTAACATACAACAAGCCTCACGTTGCTGTTCTAACTGCAGGCTCATAAAAGACATGGAATTTAATAATTCTTTATTTGTGTAACTAACCATTGAAAACTTTTGAATATGAAATGATAATAAAATGAGACATATTGTATCGAGTTATAACAGTTATTTATTCAATTTAAAAGTTGTTAGTAAAACTATTTTGTATTACTTACACAACTTAAGACTTTGATGTAAAGAACAAATATGAATTTAACAACTTAACAAAGTTTTTACGTATTAAAAATTATAAATACTTGGTTTTTTATGGTACATCACTTTATTCTAATGTTCCCATTAAATAAACTGTCAAAATTATAAAAGACTAATTAATATACCAAAATTAAGAAAAAAATATTAATATCTACCTTCTTTTACTCCTTAACTTATATACGTCTCAAAATATATTTACATTTTAATATAAATATTCCTGTCAAACAGAAGCAGTTGGCAGCCCTTTATCTAATTTTGTCACAAATATATTTATGAGTAAATTTGAAACTAAAGCAAAGGAATCAGTAAAATGTTTTCCAAGAGTTTAGTTAGTGTATGAATATGATGTTTTTACATGAAACAAAAAAGTGTAAACAATAGCTAAAATAAACAAAAAAAGTGTACTAATTAAAATATTACTCTCCATTGTACAACTCCCTTCCAAACCGAAATGAAGTCCCAACATGTTGCTAAACGTGTAACGTTACTCTTCCATTGTTTCTTTTATTATCACATTAAAACGCTAAACGAAAGGGGAGTAGAAAAGAAATGGATTTTGGTTACCTGCATGCAGACGTGTTCTGCCTGGAGAAACATTCAACATCACAGCAATTAAGATAAGTGTAAGCGGAAGCGCTCTCTCTCTCTCTCTCTCTCTCTCTCTCTCTCTCTCTCTCTCTCTCTCTCTCTCTCTCTCTCTCTCTCTCTCTCTCTCTCTCTCTCTCTCTCTCTCTCTCTCTCTCTCTCTCTCTCTCTCTCTCTCTCTCTCTCTCTCTCTCTCTCTCTCTCTCTCTCTCTCTCTCTCTCTCTCTCTCTCTCTCTCTCTCTCTCTCTCTCTCTCTCTCTCTCTCTCTCTCTCTCTCTGGGGTGCAAAGTGGTCGGCCCAGCCCGTTGGTCCTCCGCTACGTCCCCAGGCGACATCAAGGTGAAAGTTAATGCGGGTAACTATCCGTCCCCCCCCCTGGAGCTAAAACCGAAATTCATTTAGCCACAAACAAAAAAGATGAACACCAAGCGAAAAATGAATAGGATAGGAAAGACGAGTCGAAACAAGACAACGGCACACGAACTAAAATCTACATAGAGGAAGGAGGGGCTATCGCAGAGAGGACGAAACTGCGTGACGGCATAATAGAATACTGTTGTATACACATATGTCAAATATAAATTATAAAAAAATATACTTTAAAAATTATTATTTGTAACATATTTATAACCATCTATTTCTCGTAAAACATATTGTAAAATTAGATAACGTAACATAAATTAGTCATTAATAAGTCAATAATTCAATTTAGTTGATCATTTACTATATTAATAATAAAGAGTGATTTACATAGAAACTGTGTGTGAAAGCTGTAACAAGTCAGTTGAAATAACAACAAAAATATTAGTGAGATCAAAGTATTGCTCAGTAACTTTTCAGATAATACTTGGCCAGTTCATGGGGTGCCGTTCCAGTTCTTTTCAGAACATCGAAACTTCTACATAATGGATTTAAGATAAACTGTTGTTGATTTTTACTACTTTCGATTACCATATCTTTTATACCATCTAAAAGAAAAACAAAAAAAAAACAAACATAAATTCTTCTTCTTGGTAGTAATAGTAATGTTCTATGTCATGCAATATACGTTTTTGATGTGGACAGTGAAATCGTATCAGCTATAAGCAGTATTAAAGCTTTGATTTTTGTTAAACACATTATACGTTACTGAGGATTTTTTTAAGAAATGAATAGTATGTAAAGAATACATTGAATAAATACGTAAGTTCAACTAAAAATATCAATGTTTCTAATAAATTGATGTTCATCTCTTAAATTTAACTTATTTTAATAATATTATTTTCTTTGTGCTTCCTTATAGTATTGCTATAGTAAACGTTAATAATAATAAATTACCTATATTATGTGTACTTCAATGGATTATTACTGACTTTTTATATTATTCTTATATATTTGTTTTCAAAAATTATGAAAAATGCCGTTATTGCTGTTTAAATCCCATAATACATTATAGAGGGTGTCTTTAGTTAAAAATGACATTATTGCTGGTTAAATCCCATTATACATTATTGATGGTCGTATTTAATTAAAATTGCCGTTATTGCTGTTTAAATCCCATAATACATTATAGATGGGCGTCTTTAGTTAAAAATGACATTATTGCTGGTTAAATCCCATAATACATTATTGATGGTCGTATTTAATTAAAATTGCCGTTATTGCTGTTTAAATCCCATAATACATTATAGATGGGCGTCTTTAGTTAAAAATGACATTATTGCTGGTTAAATCCCATAATACATTATTGATGGTCGTATTTAATTAAAATTGCCGTTATTGCTGTTTAAATCATATAATACATTATAGATGGGTGTCTTTAGTTAAAAATGACATTATTGCTGGTTAAATCCCATAATACATTATTGATGGTCGTATTTAATTAAAATTGCCGTTATTGCTGTTTAAATCCCATAATACATTATTGATGGTCGTATTTAATTAAAATTGCCGTTATTGCTGTTTAAATCCCAAAATACATTATAGATGGGCGTCTTTAGTTAAAATTGCCGTTATTGCTGTTTAAATCCCATAATACATTATTGATGGTCGTATTTAATTAAAATTGCCGTTATTGATGTTTAAATCCCATAATACATTATTGATGGTCGTATTTAATTAAAATTGCCGTTATTGCTGTTTAAATCCCATAATACATTATAGATGGGCGTCAGTAGTATATAAATACCGGTTCGAGCACAACCTTGGACTTTGTACTGTTGTTGTTTACAAATTTATCACCACGTGTTGACCCCAGAGGTCAAGTTTACTATTGTTTACTACTGATAATCAGCAAGGTCGTTGACCTTTCATTGATAATCACCACGTGGTGACCTTGAAGGTCAAGTTTACTACGAGCACGTGGACCCCCCGCGACGTTGTCCTAGGTCAGTGTTGTTTTGGTGTGACGTCATGCCGTTTTCGCGCTCTTTTTTCTGTCAGTAGTACACATACTATTGTTTACTACGAGCACGTGGACCCCCCGCGACGTTGTCCTAGGTCAGTGTTGTTTTGGTCTGACGTCACGGCGTATTTATTAAATTAATTGTATTTTATTGTGTGGCAAAAAGTGTTGGTGACCGGTGCCGGGATCGATCTGAGAACCTTTCGTTTGTGAGACGAAGTCGATACCACTGCGGCACAGTGACACACCCGAGAGGGTAACGTAAGTAGCGGCAGAAGAACGTGTGTGACAGCTCGCTTCGCTCGAGCCACGATATACTATATAAAATGAATTAATTTGTTCAGATGCAAAAAAAAAAAAAAGAAAAAAAAAAAAACGTTTTTCTTTACACTATATAAAATGTACCAAATGTTTTTTCACAGTGTTACCAACTCTCACGATTAATTGGCAAAAAATATATGTCAGTGCTGCCAACTCATACGATTTATTACATTATACTATAATAAATACATATATGATTTTTGTTTCCTCTCTTTTAGTTATACTATTAAATACAAACACGTTAATACATACGCTAAAACTGGTCGTTAAGTATTAGGAGAACAGAACTTGGCAAGATCTCTGAACTCGACCATTGGCGCAATAATTTGTATTTAATATAGTATTCTATTACTATCCCCCACCACTTTTTCAATACAGGGTTATATAAAGGTATTGTTCAGACACTATCACCCACAGATACAATGTGTGCAAACTTGCTGGTGGTCATGTTTGAGCTGAGATTTGCAAAACCTAGCTGGAGTCCAGAATCTGAAGAAACACTTCAAAGAATGGCTGAACTGGTTGAGGATGTAGAAAATATAAAATTTAAGAGAGACCGTACAGAGACAGCTGCTTGTGGTTCTGATTGTAGCGTTTGCAACAAAGTTAGAAATTACGAATACTCATTTATTAAATTGTTTGAAAGCATCGGTCCTAAAGAGTGTGGGGAAGAACTCTACAACAGACTAATGGGTGAGCTTAAAGGAGTTGAAGAATCACAAGTTCAAAGATTCTGAGCAAGGACATCGTTTGTGTCAGCATTATACTATAGTAAATACGTATATGATTTTTCTGTTATAGCTTTGCTCAGACCGAGTTGTTAGTCGTTCGTTATACTTGGACCATGGCACACCGTGCTCCTGCTCAGGGTCAATCAAATCAAGATCAAAACAACAGTCGACGTCCGATAACCGATCCAACAATAACGGCTTATCAAACATATTAAGAGAGAATATTTAGAGAAGGAAGAAAACCTGAACAAAGCAAATTTATTTCTTCTAGTACGTGGACAACTGGTGACACTAGATGGTATAGGAATCAAACTCATGTCGGACATGGAGGTGAACATGTGCAAGATCCAAAAGTATCATCAACACCATTGCCAAGAACAAGAAACAGAACGTCTGAATTAATAGAATATTGGTCAAGACGTTTGGCGGGAGATACTTAAAGATATGTTACAGTTGTCAGACACGTGTTCAATTGACGTCATTTTACTGGTATAAATACATCAAGATTTCAAGGCTGAATCAGTATTCGTGAGTTGTTTGTGTACAAATTGTGATGAAGAAGAGAAGATCTCGGTTTGTCAGAAAAAAGCGGAATACGTACTTAGAAGATCATATACGAACATTACCATTAGAATTAAAATATAATATTTTAGTAAATTTACCATTTTACAAAGTGCGTTTCATTGAAGATGATTATTTTTGGTATTTATATTGTAAAAAGAATAATGTGAAGTGGTATCCTTCTAAAAAAACATGGAAAGATGCATACTATGTATACTACCGTGATTTTACACGGAAAGAAATGTGGAATTCTATGTTAAATGAGTTGAGACATGTTTATCCTGATATTTCTGACTTAATTGATGAAGAATTTTTGAAACGATTTTTAAACTATAAATAGTAATTGGGTTGTGTATAATGGATCAGTTCATTAATTGACTTCGACCGTTAAGGTGTTCAGCAGGTATGGAGTATGCTTATAGTAAGACTTTAATATTAACTAATAATTTAAAAGTAATACTCAGTAATTGGCAAACAAATACAAATATTTTTATTGTAAAAAAGAATAGTGATAATAAACCTGATAGTTTTGTTCATTTTAATTATGATGATTGGACAGAATTCAAAAAAGGATTTAACGCAATAGATGAAGAATTTTGGAAACGATTTAAGTATCAATATTCTACTTAATTCAGTCTTATCTTAGACACCGTCACGACAACATGGAAACTCACAAGATCTATTCACATGATGATGATGGAAATCTTCAATACGAAACTTTATTTATAATAATAGGAAATAAATTACGTGCTTTAGTCAGAAACAATTCTGATAAGACATATGTTATGATACAAAGTGAACGTGAAGTAATAAAATTGGATTCAGACCAATGGTTGCAATTGATAAGGTGTCTGCCAGCGATAAATAACGAGTTTAATTCTAGATTCAACAGTAAGGCTAAAGAAATGTTTAAAACTAAATGATGATAAAAAGTACGATGCTAAAGGATCAACAGTTTGTCATGTAGGTGATCCGACTAATCCGGCCGATGCTGTGAACTATAAGTTTATCAAAGACCGCTGTGTGACATTTGATAATACAGAAATTAATGCAAGAAATCATACAATTAGCAATGTGTCAGATCCGAAAAAATATCGAGACGCTGCAAATAAATTGTATGTAGACACAATGTGTCCACCCATGACTGAAACTTATTGGAATTTTAAAAACAAGCGATTGGTGAATGTCAGTGATCCAATAAACATGAACGATGTTATCAATTTAAAGTACTTCTTCAGTAAAACACTCAAGTCCGATTCGACTTCTTGGGACTTTGTGAATAAAAGAGTAACTAATGTGGTCGACCCTATTCATATGCAAGATGGTGTTACGCTAAACTATTTGGTTAGATCAATTAGTAATATTTTATATGAACTATACAGATTATTGGCTCCAAGTGGTGACCCAATCAGAACATTAAAGAAAGAAGACTGGATAGACATGAATATTGTCAACCCATTTTTCATAGATCCAAAAACAAAAATTGCTAGAAATAACTAAATTGTAAGTAGTTGGTGAAAATAAAATTATACAGTAAAAATGGAATATTATTTTATTTATTACCTCAATCAAAAAAATCA
>JAQJVL010004672.1:0-42349 GCA_035578905.1 Stictocephala bisonia
TCCCCACCCAAAGACACATACAGCGAATCATCCTTCATGATATTCTTTACTGTATGAGGTTGGAAATGAACAATAGGGCATTTATTAGGATTTAATGTAAGACTGTGGTCATTCGCCCAAAGCTTGACTTCCAACATTTCCGTATTCATTTGCTGAACAGCCAAGGCTACCTCGGAAGGATGGTATGATAGTACCAGCTGAGTATCGTCTGCATACGAGTACAGAAAACAATGAGTTAGTACAGATTCAAGATCTGATATGTATAGAAGAAACATAATGGGGCCCAGACAGCTGCCCTGAGGCACCTCTGAGACTCTATAAGTGATATTCGAGAACTGATTATTAACTTTAGTGACCTGAATTCTCCCAGAAAAGTACGAATCAAACCACATCACCGCATTACTACCAAACCCAAAAGAGTTCATCTCAGCAAGAAACATTTGAAAATTGATGGATTCGAATGCATGGGGAAAGTCAAGAGAAGCCAGACTATCACAGAGGCCTTTGTCCTTAGATGAAAACAGTTTGTCACTTAGATTCAGTAAAGCTGATGTGGTGCTGAAGCCCTTTCTGAATCCTGACTGGCTGTCAGGCAAGGTGTTGTTACAGTCCAAAAGGAAACTGATTACAAACTCTCCAACATTTTGGACATTGCTGGCAATATTGAAATGGGCCTTAAATCAGACAAACAAGAAGGACTATCAATCTTTGGCAGGGGTATAACAAGGGTCTTTTCCAGAAAGAGCCATGGTCACACAGAGAAATGGCCACTGAGGAGGGAAAGATTGATTACATGGGTGATGGCGCTGATGCAGAATGGACTAACAGCTCTTATCATTTGGATAAAAATTCCATCCGACCCAAAGGCAGTTGTTGAAATCCTATTTACTATATCCTTCACCTCGCTCTCCTCACTCTACAAAAGTGAAAACTCATTTTTACTCTCTCGCTTGTTGTATTTTTGTAAAAGGCAAGCCTCTCTACACTTACTTTGTGTCCACTACTCATAGTAGCAAAGTAGAAATTTATATCATCGGGTGTCACATTTTGCATTCCAAACTCACTAACTTAATTGCCGGTTACCTCGCCAGCACGCAATATTGCCCAAAAGGATTTAGAATCCTTACAATTCAGCCTTTCCGTAAAATAATCTTTCTTTGCTTATCGAATCGCATAGTTGAGGTTATTACGTGCCTTTGATGCTTCTTTAGCGAGTATAATCTTACATCGGAGCTCCGATGTAAACCTGTCGAGATCTAACTTAGAGAAATCTCTGAAAGTTACAAAATTCTCATTGACTCTCCTTTTGACTTTACAGGGACAGTCGCAGAACACAAGTTTGTGGTCCGTGATACGCCTGCCTCGACAGTCAAAGATACCAAATGTGTCGATCACACCAACATTTAAGTCACTCAAAGATTTGCTCACGATAATATCGTCAATCAGCGCCTTCGATTTGTTCGTCACGCGGGTCAGTTATTTAATTAGCTGAACAAGGTTTAAATATTCTAAGAGGTTTGTGAGGAATTTGAACTCGGGTTTGGTGCATTCCGAAAGATCAATATTTGTGTCTCCAACCAACACATCCTCATCAACCTCACAAAGCTTATCAATAAAAAAAGTGCATGGAAAAGACTAATAAAACATGAACAAGCAACGGGGATTTATAAACCACACAAATATATAAGCGCAAACCATGTGCTCTCCCAACACAACAAACACATTATATACGATTGTCTAAATACGTAAAAAAAAAAAAAAAACTTCTTATTATTAAAAGTGATCTATTGTCGTGAAGTTCACCTTATGTAACAATCCACATTCACTCACAGGCTCGTCTACCTAAACAAAATTATCGATTTTAAATAAACAGGACATTACTTTTTGGGACGAAGGAAGTCATTTATTGGGTATTTTAAACGTTACTTGTTTTTGTCAATTAAAGCCTTGTTTTCGAAAGCCCTCAGTATAAAATTTATATTTTGTTGGATTATGTGTGGTTTTGTTTTCTACCTTGGGTGAGCCGGTGGCCGAGAGGTCTGAGGCGTCAGGACTTTGAGCTTGGGTTAGAGATAGCGCTGGTTCGTATCCGGCCTAGACTGAAAGCTTTATCATTAATTTTCACCTTTTACTGGTTCGTTCACTTACTCTGTCTCTGCACAGATCAATCATCTACGGGGAATGGCCAAAGTAAGGTGAAGAAGAAGACATCGGCCTTTCCTTAAAAAAAATGAAAGAAATACTTCAAAAGTTAGAGCATCGACCCATATGGTGCTTGGAATAACTTAAAAAAACTTAAAATGAAATTTGTAGGAAAAAATGGAGGGGAGAGACTTTATAACCACACTGTATATCTTAATTTTGTGGTTGTATATGACAAATCATGTTAAATGAATAATAATATATTAATTATTATAGTAAAACATCAGTTTATCTCTAACATTTTTACAAATAATACTAAATAATAGTAAAAATGTATACGTTGCAATTTAATAATATAACTTAATACAACTCGACGATTAAAAACAACGAGTTGGGATTTTGTTTTTCCTCACTATTGGAGAATTACATAATTGACGTTCCTTCATCCTGTGTTTCATTGTTTCGATCAGTCCTGAAACTAAATTTCTAGGTATTAATATGATTGAAATTTAGGTATAAATATACAGAAAACACGTACCGCATCGATTAATATTAGCACAGCAACTAGCTTCTGTCGTTAATGTTTTAAATTAAATATTCTGCATAGGAACCTTATCTACCGTGAGTTGGCGATGTGTAAGGCTTTGTTGTAGTACTTTGTGGCTACATTTTGGGCGTGTTGAAACACACAAGATGGAAACTTAAAACTAACGATATTTGATACAGTTTGGGATATTGTAAAATCATAGCACGTGGATTTTAACGATTTTTAGAAACACATTTGCTAACTTAAAACATCTAACATTTCACTATTAAGTACATGGGTTCAATAGACTATCACTCTATACCAAACACAAAAACTAGAAAAAAAGGACTGTATCATTCTGGAATTTTTTATAATAAGTTATCAATTTATAAAAATGTGCAATAACAGAATATATTTTAAAAGTGTTCACTTTGGTTTTTACAGGAGATGATTTTTTTTGAGAAAAAGTATCACAATTCATAAAAGTAATACCTAAAAGAATAATGATTATGTAAACAAGCTGTAAATTGAAACTATCGTATACATTTCGTATTACATTTAGTTACAGAAAGAGAGCTTGAGAATAAATATGTTAACTATTGAACAAACTTAATAATAAAAATGTATATTGAGTTGCGTGACAATTTTTATAGATATAATGCTAAATATAAAAATTATAAAATAAAACTAGCAGCTAAGAAAAATTTATTTTTACATCCTCAGTACTTAAAAAAGCCATAACAAATTAGTTGTTTTTAAAGAAACTAAGAAACAAACATCTTTTAGAATCACAGCAGATAGTACTATTTCCAAAACATTTTGTACTGTCATCAAATATTGGTAAAAAACATTAAATGACAAAAGTTAAATAACGAAAAACAATTAATTACCAACCATTTTAACTTTTCTAAGTACTTATTACAAGCATTCAACAATTTACTGTACAAGGAAAACTCAGTGTCACTTATTTTTCTGTTGAGGAAAAAATAATCGTGAGTTGGAAATTAATAAACTCTTTTTGAATTAACAAATAATATAAATTGTAATTTGTAACAAATGCTTTATGGACCGTAGAGGTCATGTTAAATAAATTGTTAAATATTATAGTAAATATTTAACAATTTACTATAAAAAAGAGCTTATAATATTTAGTTTACTTAGTCGATAATTGAACAGTTAATATTTTGTATTTTAAGTAAAATATAACTTAATTCTACCACACAAATATGTTAAACCATTCTGAAACCACATGCAAGGGGATTAACGGTGGAGGGATTTTGATAAATTAATAATAGATAAATAGTGACAGGCATTACGTAATAAATTATTAGATAGACAATAATGTTACGCAATGTAAAAATTTGTGAAACATCACATCACGTTAAAGGGATGTTATGTGAAGTTAGGAAAAGTAAATATTACATAACCTACCTTTAAAGATTTAGATTTAGATTGAAAGGGGATGTACAGTTGGTCCAGCCAACCCTTGCAACGAAGCCTGAGGCTTTTTGTGCCAATCCCGGTGCCTAATCGTCGTAAAGCTGGCAATCCTTGACCAGGTCAAGGAGCTTCTTCACTAGATTAGTAATTTCCAACTGTCCCAGAGGTGAGCCTTCAAAAAGTGCTCTTCTCCTGGCACCAAGGGCCTCACACTCCAGGACAATATGTTCTGCCGACTCTTCGTCCTCCCCACAGAGGCGACAGATGGGATCCTCCGTAAAGAGTCCCACCGTTCTTAGATGCCTCCGGAATTTGCCGTGACCGGTGATGAGTCCCACCACCAGCTTAACGTGCGGTTTACTCAACCCAAGAAGTGACTTTGTTAACTTCTGGGAGGGATTCCTGACAAGAACCTTGCCGAGTCTTTGCCCTGGGAACCGCCGCCATCTTTCCAGATGTCTCGCGCTGACCCAGTTTTTAATTGCTGTTTTGACAGCTGCAGTCGAAACGCCGCAGGCCGGCTCAGGACCAATGAAGGGCTTGAGAGCACCCTCCCTAGCCAAGGCATCGGCCTGCTCGTTGCCTTCTAATCCCCTATGTCCTGGGATCCGACCTGATTTCTTGAACCCAGGATGCTGAGGGACTCCACACATTCCCAGACTAGACCAGACGAAACCTTCCAGGAGTCGAGAGCCCCTAAGGCCGCCTGACTGTCTGAGAGGATGTGGATATGTTTCCCACAAACCCCTCTCTCGACCGCCTGGGCGGCACATTGAAGGATTGCGGCGACTTCAGCTTGGAAAACGGTGCCATACGCTCCCAGGCTCACGCTAGCGTTGGTCCTAGGGTAGCCAGTATAGACCCCAAATGCAGCTTTGTTGCCCATTCTTGACCCGTCTGTGAACCATACAAGTCGGTCGTGAGAAGAAACTGGGCTACTAACACCATCCCAGTACTCCTTCGACCTGAAATCCACAGTATAGGGTCTGGTGAAAAGATACTTAGTCCCAATGAAGTCAGACTTCATTGAGAGTACCTCATCGTTTACTAGATTGGCCACTGAGGAGTGACCTGTACAGGACCCCCTCCAGTGGCCAGTTAGTTTAAGCCTATAAGCCGCCACCCGAGCCTCCCCAATAATGAAGAGATCAAGTGGTGGCAGGTTAAGAAGAACCTCCAGTGCAATAGAAGGGGTCGACCTAAAGGCCCCTGTCATGCACATGCAGGCAAGTCTTTGTAGGCTAGAAAGCCTACCCCGGACAGTTACCTTAGGCCACCAGATCAAAGCCCCGTAAGTAATTTGTGGTCTGATGACCGCTGTGTAAAGCCAGTGGCAGACAAGGGGTAACAGGCCCCATGTGGAGCCCACGCAGCGCCTAGTGGTCACGAAGGACCACTTAGCTCTGCGGATGACTTTATCAAGGTGCAAGTTCCATGTCAGTTTCTGATCAAGGATTACTCCCAGATACTTAAACGACGATGAAACAGGCAGAGACACTCCACCAAGGGCCAGGCCTCTGAAGGAGCCCTGAACCCTTTTCCTGGTGAAGGGGACAATTAATTACTGTCTTGGAAGGGTTTGTTGCAAGCCCTTCTCTTACACACCAGGAGTTCACTGCTTCCAGACTGTCGTTCATGATGTTCGTAACAGTGCCCTGGTACTTGCCACGGACCAGTAGGACAAGATCGTCCGCATAGCCCTGTATGAAAATGCCCTTTTCCGTGAGGCTGACTTGGAGATCATCCACCACCAGGTCCCACAGGAGGGGTGACAGGACTCCCCCCTGCGGGCATCCTCGGCTCGCAGAAATCTCCACCATCTCACTTAGAAGGGTTGATTGAATTCTTCTGCCCCGTAACATGTGGTCGACCCACCTACAGATGGTGGGCTCTACACCACGTTGTCCCAGCGCACGAATAATTGACTGATATGAGGTGTTGTTGAATGCCCCCTCAATATCCAAAAAGACTCCTAGAGCAATTTCTTTGTTCTCCAGGGAATGTTCAAGGTGACTGACCAAACAATGGAGGGCAGACTCACAAGACTTCCCCGGGAGATACGCATGTTGATTTCGATGTAAAGGGGAGTCTTTAAGCGCACCTTCTCGAATGTGGAGTTCTACGAATCTCTCCATGGTCTTCACCAGAAAGGAGGAAAGACTGATTGGCCTAAAGGATTTGGCGTTTGTGTAGTCGCCACGACCTCGCTTAGGAATAAAAACTACTTTGCTGACTCTCCAGAACTGAGGAATATACCCGAAGGCAAGGCTCGCCCTGAAGATTTCGCAAAGTAGAAAGTGGAGGTTCGGTGGGCCCTTCTGCAACAGTGCAGGAAAGACGCCATCGCCTCCTGGGGATTTGAATGGGCTGAACTTGTCGATTGCCCATTTAACTTTGGAAACGGTGACTATACGTCTAGCTTGCCTCCAGTCCTCTCGAGTTGCCCTAGGTATAGGGCTAATCTCTCGAGGGCCAGAGACTTCCAGAGCATCGTCAACGAGATTCCCTGGGAAATGACACTCCAGAAGGAGCTTGAGCGTTCGCCAGGTAAAGTTGTCAATTCCCCTGAGCTGGTTCTAAGACTGCCCATGGGGTTGATAGGTTCGCTAGCCAAGATTTTCTGGATTCTGGCTGCCTCTTTGATGGAGTCAATGCCCCTACAAAAGGTTTGCCATGAAGCCTTCTTGGCATCAAGAATGGATGAATTGTAGTCGTTAAGAGCTAAACGATACTCTTCGCGACAATTGGCCACCTTAGAGCGATTAAAAAGCATTCTAACGCGCCTTTTCTTAGCTTCCAGGGATTTTGACCACCAACCGATTTTTGATCTAGGCGGTGTGTTTGAAATTGGACAGTTGTCATGGAAACTTTCAAGGATCGCATCCTGTAAACAGGATGCCGCCTGCTCCAGTTCCACGACAGACCTTATACGTACTCTACCCCTCCCCGGACCCAAGCCCGCAATGGCCGAAAGTTCCGCAGCATAGGACTCCCAGTCCGTCCGCCTAGGATTTCGGTGAGGAGAGGAAAAGGCTGACATTTTAGCTTTGATATCAAAACGAATGTACAGATGATCAGAAAGAGAAGGTTCGTCAGAGACCCGCCAGTTGTCAATTAGGCCTAGAGTGACCGCATTGCAAAGGGTCAGGTCTATGACTTCGGCTCTAACCCTATTCCTAAACGTGGGTTCATTGCCCCGATTTAGAATGAATAGATCGTTAGCAACAATGAAGGTTAATAGGTACTCACCCCTCCTGTTGGAGTCGGTTGATCCCCATGCTTCATGATGGGCATTGGCGTCGCAGCTGACCAGAAGGTGCCGCCCACCAATGGATTGTTTCTCTACCAGGGCTTCTAGTTCCCTGGAAGGGAGTGGATCCTAGCTTTAAAACGTGTTGAAATTTAACCGTAAACTAAGAAATTAAGTTCGATTCACATTTCAATAAATAAATAAACTAATTGGAAAATAAATTCTTCGTAATTCAGTTAAGATGAATGAACAGGTTGTTTGTTACTACAAACCATATGAATGAAACAAATCCTGATAAATACACTCGTAGTTCTGTTCTAGACAGGAAACATCCCTCCTTACAATCTTACCTCATATCTTTACTTGGATTCATTGCAAAATACAGTCGTAGTTCTGCTCTAAACAGGTAACATCCCTCCTTACAATCTTACCTCATATCTTTACTTGGATTCCTTGCAAAATACAGTCGTAGTTCTGCTCTAAACAGGTAACATCCCTCCTTACAATCTTACCTCATATCTTTACTTGGATTCCTTGCAAAATACAGTCGTAGTTCTGCTCTAAACAGGTAACATCCCTCCTTACAATCTTACCTCATATCTTTACTTGGATTCCTTGCAAAATACAGTCGTAGTTCTGCTCTAAACAGGTAACATCCCTCCTTACAATCTTACCTCATATCTTTACTTGGATTCCTTGCAAAATACAGTCATAGTTCTGCTCTAAACAGGTAACATCCCTCCTTACAATCTTACCTCATATATTTACTTGGATTCCTTGCAAATACAGTCGTAGTTCTGCTCTAAACAGGTAACATCCCTCCTTACAATCTTACCTCATATCTTTACTTGGATTCCTTGCAAAATACAGTCGTAGTTCTGCTCTAAACAGGTAACATCCCTCCTTACAATCTTACCTCATATCTTTACTTGGATTCCTTGCAAAATACAGTCGTAGTTCTGCTCTAAACAGGTAACATCCCTCCTTACAATCTTACCTCATATCTTTACTTGGATTCCTTGCAAAATACAGTCATAGTTCTGCTCTAAACAGGTAACATCCCTCCTTACAATCTTACCTCATATATTTACTTGGATTCCTTGCAAATACAGTCGTAGTTCTGCTCTAAATAGGTAACATCCCTCCTTACAATCTTACCTCATATCTTTACTTGGATTCCTTGCAAAATACAGTCGTAGTTCTGCTCTAAAGAGGTAACATCCCTCCTTACACTCTTACCTCATATCTTTACTTGGATTCCTTGCAAAATACAGTCGTAGTTCTGCTCTAAACAGGTAACATCCCTCCTTACAATCTTACCTCATATCTTTACTTGGATTCCTTGCAAAATACAGTCGTAGTTCTGCTCTAAACAGGTAACATCCCTCCTTACAATCTTACCTCATATCTTTACTTGGATTCCTTACAAAATACAGTCATAGTTCTGCTCTAAACAGGTAACATCCCTCCTTACAATCTTACCTCATATCTTTACTTGGATTCCTTGCAAAATACAGTCGTAGTTCTGCTCTAAACAGGTAACATCCCTCCTTACAATCTTACCTCATATCTTTACTTGGATTCCTTGCAAAATACAGTCGTAGTTCTGCTTCAAACAGGTAACATCCCTCCTTACAATCTTACCTCATATCTTTACTTGGATTCCTTGTAAAATACAGTCGTAGTTCTGCTCTAAACAGGTAACATCCCTCCTTACAATCTTACCTCATAATTTTACTTGGATTCCTTGCAAAATACAGTCGTAGTTCTGCTCTAAACAGGTAACATCCCTCCTTACAATCTTACCTCATATCTTTACTTGGATTCCTTGCAAAATACAGTCGTAGTTCTGCTCTAAACAGGTAACATCCCTCCTTACAATCTTACCTCATATCTTTACTTGGATTCATTGCAAAATACAGTCGTAGTTCTGCTCTAAACAGGTAACATCCCTCCTTACAATCTTACCTCATATCTTTACTTGGATTCCTTGCAAAATACAGTCGTAGTTCTGCTCTAAACAGGTAACATCCCTCCTTACAATCTTACCTCATATCTTTACTTGGATTCCTTGCAAAATACAGTCGTAGTTCTGCTCTAAACAGGTAACATCCCTCCTTACAATCTTACCTCATATCTTTACTTGGATTCCTTACAAAATACAGTCATAGTTCTGCTCTAAACAGGTAACATCCCTCCTTACAATCTTACCTCATATCTTTACTTGGATTCCTTGCAAAATACAGTCGTAGTTCTGCTCTAAACAGGTAACATCCCTCCTTACAATCTTACCTCATATCTTTACTTGGATTCCTTGCAAAATACGCACGTACTGCTCTAAACAGGTAACATCCCTCCTTACAATCTTACCTCATATCTTTACTTGGATTCCTTGCAAAATACAGTCGTAGTTCTGCTTCAAACAGGTAACATCCCTCCTTACAATCTTACCTCATATCTTTACTTGGATTCCTTGTAAAATACAGTCGTAGTTCTGCTCTAAACAGGTAACATCCCTCCTTACAATCTTACCTCATAATTGTACTTGGATTCCTTGCAAAATACAGTCGTAGTTCTGCTCTAAACAGGTAACATCCCTCCTTACAATCTTACCTCATATCTTTACTTGGATTCCTTGCAAAATACAGTCGTAGTTCTGCTCTAAACAGGTAACATCCCTCCTTACAATCTTACCTCATATCTTTACTTGGATTCCTTGCAAAATACAGTCATAGTTCTGCTCTAAACAGGTAACATCCCTCCTTACAATCTTACCTCATATGTTTACTTGGATTCCTTGCAAAATACAGTCGTAGTTCTGCTCTAAACAGGTAACATCCCTCCTTACAATCTTACCTCATATCTTTACTTGGATTCCTTGCAAAATACAGTCGTAGTTCTGCTCTAAACAGGTAACATCCCTCCTTACAATCTTACCTCATATCTTTACTTGGATTCCTTGCAAAATACAGCCGTAGTTCTGCTCTAAACAAGTAACATCTCTTCGTTACAGTTTTAATTCATAACTCTCTTTGGATTCCTTGCAAAATACACTCGTAGTTATGCTCTAGACAGGTAACATCCCTTCGTTACAGTTTTAATTCATAACTTTCTTTGGATTCCTTGCAAAATACACTCGTAGTTATGCTCTAGACAGGTAACATTCCTTTGTTACAGTTTTAATTCATAACTCTCTTTGGATTCCTTGAAAAATACACTCGTAGTTATGCTCTAGACAGGTAACATCCCTTCGTTACAGTTTTAATTCATAACTCTCTTTGGATTCCTTGCAAAATACACTCGTAGTTATGCTCTAGACAGGTAACATCCCTTCGTTACAGTTTTAATTCATAACTCTCTTTGGATTCCTTGCAAAATACACTCGTAGTTATGCTCTAGACAGGTAACATTCCTTTGTTACAGTTTTAATTCATAACTCTCTTTGGATTCCTTGCAAAATACAGTCGTAGTTCTGCTCTAGTCAGGTAACATCCCTTCCTTACAGTTTTACCTCTAAGCTCTATTTGGATTCCTTGCAAAATTCACTCGTAGAATATGTTCTTAAAAATGAGATGCCGACACAATTTTGTGCTTTTTTCAAGGCGAATATTAATGATTACTTGATTGTAGGATAAGTGTGCATGGCCTGTGTAGTGTGGCTACTAACCAAGTTCGACACTTCCTATTAATAGACCAATGGCGAGCGTAACTAAGGGACGTGCATCTTTATGTGGAACCCGAACTTAGTTCTGCACTAGACAGGTAACAACTTACAGGTTTAGCTCATAGTTCTGCACTAGACAGGTAACAACTTACAGGTTCAGCTCATAGTTCTGCACTAGACAGGTAACAAACTCACAGGTTCAGCTCATAGTTCTGCATTAGACAGGTAACAAACTCACAGGTTTAGCTCATAGTTCTGCACTAGACAGGTAACAAGCTCACAGGTTTAGCTCATAGTTCTGCACTAGACAGGTAACAACTCACAGGTTTAGCTCATAGTTCTGCACTAGACAGGTAACAAACTCACAGGTTTAGCTCATAGTTCTGCACTAGATAGGTAACAAACTCACAGGTTTAGCTCATAGTTCTGCACTAGACAGGTAACAAACTCACAGGTTTAGCTCATAGTTCTGCACTAAACAGGTAACAAACTCACAGGTTTAGCTCATAGTTCTGCACTAGACAGGTAACAAACTCACAGGTTTAGCTCATTGTTCTATTTATTTTCCTCGGTGCCTCACCATTTTCCCTCTTAATTATCGTTATTAATAAAGTCAAAAGTTCGCTTACTCAAGCTTTTTCCGAATAGATCTAAGAAAAAATATCTTATATACAATATTTACTATTGTCATTAATTATTTTATTTTAACGTTTATTTAAACTAAATGCTTTAATACTTTGAACGATCTATGCTGAATATTTTTTACTGCATTAATACCAATTGATATTTTCAAATATTAATGCATGTTACTATGCACTCCCTCCCCTAAGTGACAGGCACTTGAACATGTTTACATTTACATACACGTGACTTCTTTGCATGGAACATAATAGTTAATCATATCTTTTCTCAGTTTTAAAAGCTTTTCTTATTCAATCATTCCAATTAAAACTGCTTTGAAAGGCTTCAACCAATTACAGTAATTCAAAGATTCATATTTTTCAATAAGCATTTCAAAATGTCATTCAAATATGTCAGATTCCTTTAAAAAAAATTCTTTTTAATTTTTATTAAAAACAAGCATTCGTAATAAAGTAAAATCCAGATATCAACTATTTATAACTTATTGTTCTCCATCAGAAATAAAAAGCAAGGCTTCCCTTTACACAATCCATTACTATTGTTATTTTAATTTTCGAATTGTTTACAAATTCGAACGTCTTGTTCGTAGAGTTTTGCCACACAAAAGGCCAATTGAAATGGCCAACGTCCGATTCAATAGAAAAACATCTGAATAGGAAGCCAATTCAGTCTGACAGCATAAATTGAACACGTCGTTTAGTTATGTGAAGTTATGTAACGATAGACAAAACACTTTTAGAGCGAATAAGTACTAGTCGAATTAAGTAACATTCAGATTCAGGTTTCAATCAATATAAGGAACAATGTGTGTATAACGACTTATTGTTTTTATAAATACTTACAAATATATTCAGACTTAAATAAATAATTTTTTCAAATAAATATATCTGTAAATATATTTTGAATATGGAGTTAGTACTGGTCACTACTTCAAAAATTATAATGCTAATTACGTCAATACGAAATGCGTCAATCCCTAATTATTGTCTTAAGAAAATATTCACAAATACGGAGCAAGGAGGGAGCACGATTTTGAATTCTCATTCTCAAGGACATCATAACACATAAGAAAATATTGTAATTCCAATAAGAAAGGGGGTTGAATATTTAATAAGAATGTCCGATTTTAGGGCACGTGTCCATAGGCTTGCGGGCGCATCTCACTGCCAGATTCAAAGTCATGGATTCCCGGGTTTTTGAGAGTTTCAATAAACACTGCTCAATAATCAATGATCGTAAAAAATAAATGAAAACCAACAATCCTTATTTATTTTTTCGTTAACCTATCTAGTCTCAAAAATGTTACCGTCCTTTGGTGTTTTTAAATGTATGATTTAAAACGTACCACTATATCAAACATTTTGATTGTTTTCTGACATTTAAAAAATCGCCAAACGAAAAACTACTAATAAAATATATTTAAAAAATGTAAATACATTAACTAACAACCAATTTAAAAAGTTTCAGATATTTTGCTAATTAAAAAAGAACTTATCAATTTAGTGACGTGACAATTTCTCGGCACCGATTAGTGTCACAAACAAATAAGTCTTGTGATCGAGCCGTTGATATAAATAGACCAAATATGTAATAGTTTGTATTGTACATATGCTGAGTGTTTATACAGATTTATTATTAATAAAGGTGTCATTTGCGCCGGACTGTGAAATCACCACCTGTCCTTCCACTCGGTCCTATAATTTACGCGCAACGTTGCCACGTTGAACAACAGAAACGCTCCTGTTAGGCAATAATCTAATACTAATTACAGTAGAGGAACTCACAGTTAATTGTTTTAATTTTTGCTTTAGCAACATTCTATTTTTTTAAATTTAGATTATTTGTTAAACTTTCCGAACTCCTCCAGA
Organism: Stictocephala bisonia; assembly: GCA_035578905.1. Lineage (NCBI taxonomy): Eukaryota > Metazoa > Arthropoda > Insecta > Hemiptera > Membracidae > Stictocephala > Stictocephala bisonia. The sequence continues at coordinate 13,533 of JAQJVL010004672.1, forward strand.
CCGGAAATTTCTTCCGAATTCTTCCCAAATGCGTCATTGTAATAATTCAGTACATGTCACTTGCTTATGGCCGCACTTGAAAGTGTTATCTGGTGACTTACTAAATCTGATGTTTATACTGTGAACTCGCCTTAAGAATATGACAAGTAAGAATAAGAACAAACAGTTTTTGTTAATATAATGAGACAAATTAATTGTACACATTAACTCTACTTTTTAGTGTTAAAAAGACATTTGGTTGTATATATAAAATTTAAGGAAAAGGCATTCATTATTATTGAGGAATATACACTTTAGCAATGGAATGGAAGGAGCCACATTTTGGATGTGGCAAAATTTACGCGCAAATTACAAGATCCGAGAGCCGGAGCACGTTCCAATGCTCTTGATGCTTTTATCAATAACAAATTAGAATATAATCTCTCTGAGTATACAATACAAACTATTACATATCCGAATTGTTGACATCAGAGGCTCGATAGTAAGACTTAATAATAAATTGATAACAACATTTTTGCAGAGGCGAAAAATTCTGACAAGTTCCAATTTTTTTTATATTTGAAGGTTCATGTTTAGACCACGTATCCATAGGTTTGTAGATGGATCTTCAGTAAGAGTTTAGGGTACCTGTCCACAGGCTGGTGGTTGAATCTTTGGTGAGAGTGTTTAGAGTAAGTTCTCACAGGCTGGTGGGTGAATCTTTGGTGACAGTGTTTAGAGTAAGTGTCCACAGGCTGGTGGGTGACTCTTTGGTGAGAGTGAGAGTGTTTAGAGTAAGTGTCCACAGGCTGGTGGGTGAATCTTTGGTGAGAGTGTTTAGAGTAAGTGTCCACAGGCTGGTGGGTGAATCTTTGGTGAGAGTGTTTAGAGTAAGTGTCCACAGGCTGGTGGGTGAATCTTTGGTGAGAGTGACAGTGTTTAGAGTAAGTGTCCACAGGCTGGTGGTTGAATCTTTGGTGAGAGTGTTTAGAGTAAGTGTCCACAGGCTGGTGGGTGAATCTTTGGTGAGAGTGTTTAGAGTAAGTGTCCACAGGCTGGTAGGTGAATCTTTGGTGACAGTGTTTAGAGTAAGTGTCCACAGGTTGGTGGGTGAATCTTTGGTGAGAGTGTTTAGAGTAAGTGTCCACAGGTTGGTGGGTGAATCTTTGGTGACAGTGTTTAGAGTAAGTTCTCACGGGCTGGTGGGTGAATCTTTGGTGACAGTGTTTAGAGTAAGTGTCCACAGGTTGGTGGGTGAATCTTTGGTGACAGTGACAGTGTTTAGAGTAAGTGTCCACAGGCTGGTGGGTGAATCTTTGGTGACAGTGTTTAGAGTAAGTTCTCACGGGCTGGTGGGTGAATCTTTGGTGACAGTGTTTAGAGTAAGTGTCCACAGGTTGGTGGGTGAGTCTTTGGTGAGAGTGACAGTGTTTAGAGTAAGTGTCCACAGGCTGGTGGGTGAATCTTTGGTGAGAGTGTTTAGAGTAAGTTCTCACGGGCTGGTGGGTGAATCTTTGGTGACAGTGTTTAGAGTAAGTTCTCACGGGCTGGTGGGTGAATCTTTGGTGAGAGTGTTTAGAGTAAGTTCTCACATGCTGATAGGTGAATCTTTGGTGACAGTGTTTAGAGTAAGTGTCCACAGGCTGGTGGGTGAATCTTTGGTGAGAGTGTTTAGAGTAAGTGTCCACATGCTGATGGGTGAATCTTTGGTGACAGTGTTTAGAGTAAGTGTCCACAGGCTGGTGGGTGAATCTTTGGTGAGAGTGTTTAGAGTAAGTTCTCACAGGCTGATGGGTGAATCTTTGGTGACAGTGTTTAGAGTAAGTTCTCACAGGCTGATGGGTGAATCTTTGGTGACAGTGTTTAGAGTAAGTGTCCACAGACTGGTAGGTGAATCTTTGGTGAGAGTGTTTAGAGTAAGTTCTCACGGGCTGGTGGGTGAATCTTTGGTGACAGTGTTTAGAGTAAGTTCTCACGGGCTGGTGGGTGAATCTTTGGTGACAGTGTTTAGAGTAAGTTCTCACGGGCTGGTGGGTGAATCTTTGGTGACAGTGTTTAGAGTAAGTTCTCACGGGCTGGTGGGTGAATCTTTGGTGACAGTGTTTAGAGTAAGTTCTCACGGGCTGGTGGGTGAATCTTTGGTGACAGTGTTTAGAGTAAGTTCTCACGGGCTGGTGGGTGAATCTTTGGTGACAGTGTTTAGAGTAAGTTCTCACGGGCTGGTGGGTGAATCTTTGGTGACAGTGTTTAGAGTAAGTTCTCACGGGCTGGTGGGTGAATCTTTGGTGACAGTGTTTAGAGTAAGTTCTCACGGGCTGGTGGGTGAATCTTTGGTGACAGTGTTTAGAGTAAGTTCTCACGGGCTGGTGGGTGAATCTTTGGTGAGAGTGTTTAGAGTAAGTTCTCACGGGCTGGTGGGTGAATCTTTGGTGACAGTGTTTAGAGTAAGTTCTCACGGGCTGGTGGGTGAATCTTTGGTGACAGTGTTTAGAGTAAGTGTCCACAGGCTGGTGGGTGAATCTTTGGTGAGAGTGTTTAGAGTAAGTTCTCACGGGCTGGTGGGTGAATCTTTGGTGACAGTGTTTAGAGTAAGTTCTCACGGGCTGGTGGGTGAATCTTTGGTGACAGTGTTTAGAGTAAGTGTCCACAGACTGGTAGGTGAATCTTTGGTGAGAGTGTTTAGAGTAAGTGTCCACAGGTTGGTGGGTGAATCTTTGGTGAGAGTGACAGTGTTTAGAGTAAGTGTCCACAGGCTGGTAGGTGAATCTTTGGTGACAGTGTTTAGAGTAAGTTCTCACAGGCTGGTGGGTGAATCTTTGGTGACAGTGTTTAGAGTAAGTGTCCACAGGCTGGTGGGTGAATCTTTGGTGACAGTGTTTAGAGTAAGTGTCCACAGACTGGTAGGTGAATCTTTGGTGAGAGTGTTTAGAGTAAGTGTCCACAGGTTGGTGGGTGAATCTTTGGTGACAGTGTTTAGAGTAAGTTCTCACATGCTGATGGGTGAATCTTTGGTGACAGTGTTTAGAGTAAGTGTCCACAGACTGGTAGGTGAATCTTTGGTGACAGTGTTTAGAGTAAGTGTCCACAGGCTGGTGGGTGAATCTTTGGTGACAGTGTTTAGAGTAAGTGTCCACAGGCTGGTGGGTGAATCTTTGGTGACAGTGTTTAGAGTAAGTGTCCACAGGCTGGTGGGTGAATCTTTGGTGACAGTGTTTAGAGTAAGTTCTCACAGGCTGGTGGGTGAATCTTTGGTGACAGTGTTTAGAGTAAGTGTCCACAGGCTGGTGGGTGAATCTTTGGTGACAGTGTTTAGAGTAAGTGTCCACAGGCTGGTGGGTGAATCTTTGGTGACAGTGTTTAGAGTAAGTGTCCACAGACTGGTAGGTGAATCTTTGGTGAGAGTGTTTAGAGTAAGTGTCCACAGGTTGGTGGGTGAATCTTTGGTGACAGTGTTTAGAGTAAGTTCTCACATGCTGATGGGTGAATCTTTGGTGACAGTGTTTAGAGTAAGTGTCCACAGGCTGGTGGGTGAATCTTTGGTGAGAGTGTTTAGAGTAAGTTCTCACGGGCTGGTGGGTGAATCTTTGGTGACAGTGTTTAGAGTAAGTGTCCACAGGTTGGTGGGTGAATCTTTGGTGACAGTGTTTAGAGTAAGTGTCCACAGGCTGGTGGGTGAATCTTTGGTGACAGTGTTTAGAGTAAGTTCTCACAGGCTGGTGGGTGAATCTTTGGTGACAGTGTTTCGAGTAAGTGTCCACAGGCAGGTGGGTGAATCTTTGGTGACAGTGTTTAGAGTAAGTGTCCACAGGCTGGTGGGTGAATCTTTGGTGACAGTGTTTAGAGTAAGTTCTCACAGGCTGGTGGGTGAATCTTTGGTGACAGTGTTTAGAGTAAGTGTCCACAGGCTGGTGGGTGAATCTTTGGTGACAGTGTTTAGAGTAAGTTCTCACAGGCTGGTGGGTGAATCTTTGGTGACAGTGTTTAGAGTAAGTGTCCAGGCTGGTGGGTGAATCTTTGGTGACAGTGTTTAGAGTAAGTGTCCACAGGCTGGTGGGTGAATCTTTGGTGACAGTGTTTAGAGTAAGTGTCCACAGGCTGGTGGGTGAATCTTTGGTGACAGTGTTTAGAGTAAGTGTCCACAGGCTGGTGGGTGAATCTTTGGTGACAGTGTTTAGAGTAAGTTCTCACAGGCTGGTGGGTGAATCTTTGGTGACAGTGTTTAGAGTAAGTTCTCACGGGCTGGTGGGTGAATCTTTGTTGAGAGTGTTTAGAGTAAGTGTCCACAGGCTGGTGGGTGAATCTTTGGTGAGAGTGTTTAGAGTAAGTGTCTACAGGCTGGTGGGTGAATCTTTGGTGAGAGTGTTTAGAGTAAGTGTCCACAGGCTGGTGGGTGAATCTTTGGTGACAGTGTTTAGAGTAAGTGTCCACAGGCTGGTGGGTGAATCTTTGGTGACAGTGTTTAGAGTAAGTTCTCACATGCTGATGGGTGAATCTTTGGTGACAGTGTTTAGAGTAAGTGTCCACAGGCTGGTGGGTGAATCTTTGGTGACAGTGTTTAGAGTAAGTTCTCACAGGCTGATGGGTGAATCTTTGGTGACAGTGTTTAGAGTAAGCGTCCACAGGCTGGTAGGTGAATCTTTGGTGAGTGTGACAGTGTTTAGAGAAAGTGGTGGATGAATCTATACAGTTGATGTGTTAATATTTAGGGCATTTCCGTAGACTGCAGGTGGATTTTTAATTATGTGGTCATATTTCGGGAATATGTCCATACTTACGATGACCGTTGTAACTGAAATACATTGTGTTGTTATAGAGCGTGTGAAATTACGTTTAGTTGGAATGGTATAATTTAGCTAGGTGTCCATACTTACGGTGACCCTAGTAACTGAAATACATTGTGTTGGTATAGAGCGTGTCAAATTACCTTTAGTTGGAATGGTCCAATTTAGCTAGGTGTCCATACTTACGGTGACCGTTGGAACTGAAATACATTGTGTTGTTATAGAGCGTGTGAGATTACGTTTAGTTGGAATGGTATAATTTAGCTAGGTGTCCATACTTACGGTGACCCTAGTAACTGAAATACATTGTGTTGGTATAGAGCGTGTCAAATTACCTTTAGTTGGAATGGTCCAATTTAGCTAGGTGTCCATACTTACGGTGACCGTTGGAACTGAAATACGTTGTGTTGTTATAGAGCGTGTGAGATTACGTTTAGTTGGAATGGTATAATTTAGCTAGGTGTCCATACTTACGATGACTGATTAGTCTCTAGTTACTTCACACATAGAACTGGTGTGTGTTCTCCTATTTGAATCCCATACAGTAGGGTAGGTATGCGTATTATCATTCATAAGATGGGTGGTGTGTTTCAACCATTCCATTTTTAATGTGTAGTGTGAGTCGTTCATAATGTGTGACAATGTGTAGATATTCACCGTGTAAAAGGGTTGGACTCTACTAGCGAACCGAGTATATGAGTAAAATACACAATAGTTAAGTCCCAGACGCACAGCAGACGGGACAATCTGGCGTATGTTCCACGACTGTTGTCATGACGGAAAACCGATTAACCTGTCTCCTCCTATATTCATTCAGCTGCCTTGAGTCACCGGTCTTTACTTGCGTATAAGAACTACGCATAATCGTAATGAAGAAAATAATTACATTAATCGTAAGGTCAAATACCACTGTTTACATCAACTATTATACTTTTAACGAAATTTACAAAAAAATACGGCAAAGAAATATGTTTACAGGCAGTTAATAATTATTAAAGTTAAAAAAACATTTTGCCAATGCATTTTACTAAACTAGTGTTATTTTTTATCGATAATTTAATAACTAAACATTATATATCCTATATACATTTGAAATCCGAAATAATAAACTTTGTAATACATGTTATTTTGTCATTAAACCCTTAGTAATATCAAACCCTAATCAGTCTCCACAGGCTGTCGGCCATGTTGGTTATAATCCCATAAGAACAGTGTTATTTTCGGACTGGACATAGGATCACGCGTATCCAAATTACACAGTTATTTTTAAACGGATTTTTCCAAACAAACCTAAGATTTTGTTGGATTTGTTTTAGTAATTTAAAGTATTTGCCTATTTTTGTTTCTGTTATAAAAAAACAGTTATTTTTATAACGCAGTCTTTTTTATAACATTCTCAACAATAGGGACCTCAAACAGAGATTAAGAAATAGCCATGTAACTAAGAAGCTATATGACGGCTATTTACTTAAATAGCAATCAGTTATATGACGGCTATTTAGTTAAATAGCAATCATTTATATGACGGCTTTTTAGTTAAATAGCAATCAGTTATATGACGGCTATTTAGTTAAATATCAATCAGTTATATGACGGCTACTTAGTTAAATATCAATCAGTTTTATGACGGCTATTTAGTTAAATAGCAATCAGTTATATGACGGCTACTTAGTTAAATATCAATCAGTTATATGACGGCTACTTAGTTAAATATCAATCAGTTATATGACGGCTATTTAGTTAAATATCAATCAGTTATATGACGGCTACTTAGTTAAATATCAATCAGTTATATGACGGCTACTTAGTTAAATAGCAATCAGTTATATGACGGCTACTTAGTTAAATATCAATCAGTTATATGACGGCTACTTAGTTAAATATCAATCAGTTATATGACGGCTATTTAGTTAAATATCAATCAGTTATATGACGGCTACTTAGTTAAATATCAATCAGTTATATGACGGCTACTTAGTTAAATATCAATCAGTTATATGACGGCTACTTAGTTAAATATCAATCAGTTATATGACGGCTACTTAGTTAAATATCAATCAGTTATATGACGGCTACTTAGTTAAATATCAATCAGTTATATGACGGCTACTTAGTTAAATATCAATCAGTTATATGACGGCTACTTAGTTAAATATCAATCAGTTATATGACGGCTACTTAGTTAAATATCAATCAGTTATATGACGGCTACTTAGTTAAATATCAATCAGTTATATGACGGCTACTTAGTTAAATATCAATCAGTTATATGACGGCTACTTAGTTAAATATCAATCAGTTATATGACGGCTACTTAGTTAAATATCAATCAGTTATATGACGGCTACTTAGTTAAATATCAATCAGTTATATGACGGCTATTTAGTTAAATATAAATCAGTTATATGACGGCTACTTAGTTAAATATCAATCAGTTATATGACGGCTATTTAGTTAAATATCATTCAGTTATATGATGGCTATTTAGTTAAATATCAATCAGTTATATGACGGCTACTTAGTTAAATATCAATCAGTTATATGACGGCTATTTAGTTAAATATCAATCAGTTATATGACGGCTATTTAGTTAAATATCAATCAGTTATATGACGGCTACTTAGTTAAATATCAATCAGTTTGTTATATCTCTGAATACTTAATATTTATTAGCATGTGTTCTTATAATTAGATGATTGTATTTATCTAATGTTTATGTTTATGTTTTCAAGTTTTACTTTTGGGTATAAAAACCATCTATTTTTACATATTTATTAATCATTTATTTGAATACGAAAATGGCGACGAGGATTTGGGATTTCTTGTTGGATTTTTAGATTTGTTCATTTATTCACTTTCACATCATGGCTGAAGAATTAATCAACACATTAGTGGAGGCACTACGCCAAGTTCAATTACCTCAACAACCGACACAATCTACGAGCCGATACAATGGACGGGGCTTTCAACTTCAACCATACGATGAAAATGAAGAAGCATTCGACAATTATGTATCACGGTTAGAGAATTTCTTCAAGCTACAAAATATTACAGAAGATGACAATGAATCAAATGCACATAAAATCCACATACTTCTTAATTGTTTAAGCCCTAGAATTTTCCAGACCTTGTCTGCACTAACAGCTCCTCAGAAACCCTGTGAAAAGAATTATGAAGAACTCGTCAAGTTACTAAAGCAACACCTCTGCCCTAAAGCTAGTGAAATGGCAGGACAACATCGCTTTGTACTTCGACTCCAGGAAGATGGTGAGTCTATTGGCCAGTACATATCTAATCTGAGACAAATAGCTAATGCATGTAACTTCGTGTGCTCTGATTGTAACAAGTCAACTATGGATGTTCACCTACGGTCACAGCTTGTAAGAGGGATTAATGATAATGACATTCGCGAAAGAATTTTACAGCAAGGAACAATCATGACTTTCGATGAAACAGTTAAACTTGCCATAGCAACTGAAGCAGCAAAGTTGGAAAGTCGACAAATGCAAAACCAAAGGTCATCGACTCCAGGAGTAAATAAGATCAGTTTAAATAGGAAAGTTACCAACCCGACATTTAAAGATAAACTTAACAAGTTGAAAGGTTGCTGTTTTAGATGCGGTAGCTCATCACATAGGTCTAATGAATGTGATGCGAAAAACAGAACTTGTCACAACTGTCAAAAGGTAGGACATATAGCAAGGGTATGTCTTACAACTTCAAAACAAATTAATCGAAAGGGCCAAAAACAGTTTGGTCAGGCCTTATCTTCAACAAACTCTGAAAGATCCGGATCAGATTAAAAAGACATTTTCTGCATGCGGCAGTATAAGGGTAGTCGTAACGACAAAATGATGGTACAAGTGACTGTAGATGGCGAACATATAGATTTAGAATTGGATACTGGAGCAGCAGTCACAACAATTTCTCTGGACACTTTTACAAGATTATTTCCTGAAAAGATTCTTAACTCGACTCACCTCAAACTACATACATATACTAATGAGGTAATCAAACCACTAGGTGTGTGCCAAGTAAAAATAAAGCATGACAACAAAATGGTAAAAGGAGATCTTTACGTTCTTGCCCAGAAAGTGGATTCTATAATGGGCAGAGAGTGGATAAGGAAGCTCAACATTTCATGGGCTGATATTAGATCTTTACGAGCTTCTCAGCCAACACAGGCTCAGTCATTAGACAGACTTCTTCAAGAATTCTCTGACATCTTCGACAAAAGAGTAGGCACAATTCCTAATTTTGAATGCGCTCTTCAACTCAAAGATAATGCTAAACCTGTTTTCAAACGTGCCAGACCTGTACCATATGCTCTCATGGGAAAAGTGGAAGAGGAGTTAAAAAGATTGGAGGCTGAGAAAATCATAGAAAAAGTATCACATGCAACGTGGGTGACACCTATTGTACCTATAGTAAAACCTAATGGGTCGATGAGACTTTGCGCTGACTACAAGGCAACCCTCAATCCCCTACTGCAAGATGAACACTATCCAGTTCCGAGAATCGAAGATATTTTTGCGCGGATGTCTGGAGGGAAATTCTTCTGTACGTTAGATGTCCGTCAAGCTTACCTACATGTCGTTATGAATGAAGAAAGTTCCAAAATGCAGGCAATCAACACACATTTGGGAATTTTCAAAGTCAACAGGTTAATGTTTGGGGTCAAGACAGCACCTGCTATCTGGCAGAAACAAATGGATCAAGCACTGCAGGGACTTGAGGGAGTATCTTGTTTTTATGACGATGTCAAAGTTCAAGGTAGCTCTTTTTCAGAAACGCTAAATCGACTGAGAGCTGTGTTTCATCGCCTTAGAGACTGTGGGATCCGGCTTAATAAGGAAAAATGCAAGTTCTTCGAGAAATCTATTAAATACTTGGGGCACATAATCGACGAAAATGGTCTACACAAGGACTGCGATAAAACCAAAGCGATCAGTGAAGCAAAACGACCTAAAAACGTATCAGAACTAAGGACAACTACTACAATACAGACATAGGACTCGCCAACTACTACAATAGGTTTATACCAAACTTAGCGAGTATTCTTCAACCTTTCTATCAACTCCTACAAAAGAACGCCGAATTCAAATGGACAAGTCATTGTGAAAACACCTTCGACAAAATTAAACGACACATCACCAGTGAACAGGTGTTAGTTCCTTTCGATCCGAAGTTGCCTTTAATACTGAGCACAGATGCATCACCTCTGGGTCTGGGAGCCGTGCTCTCACACAAAATGCCCGATGGATCTGAAAGACCAATTAGTTTTGCATCCAGGTCACTTTCCAAAAGTGAAGCAAATTACAGCCAGATTGAAAAGGAAGCAACTGGTTTGTTTTGGGGACTACGTAAATTTTTCATGTACTGTTTCGATCGAACCTTTACCTTAGTTACGGACCACCAACCGTTGACATCAATCTTCAACCCATCTAAGGCTCTTCCCGCAATATCAGCTTCTCGAATGCTTAGGTACGCTATTTATCTGTCAGGATTCAACTACACAATAGTTTACAGGAACACAAAACAACATGCAAACGCTGATTACCTTTCACGTTTTCCACTGGATCGGCCAGAAGATAATGATATGGACCAGTCCTCCATGTTTCAAATCAAACAGCTGGAAGTCATGCCGGTTACAAGAAGAAATCTAGCGATAGCTACTAAAGAGGATCCAGAATTATCAGAAATTATTGATTCTATTATGAAAGGCAAACAGCTTAAAAATGGAGAAGCAGCAATCTACTCAATTCAAGATGGCTGCCTTTTTAGGGGGGAGAGAGTTGCTATACCAAAGAAATATCAAACAACTATCCTGGACGAACTGCATACGGCTCACATAGGTATGACTAAAATGAAGGCTCTAGCACGTAGTTACTGCTGGTGGTCAACTATTGACCGTGATATCGAACAACGTGTACGAAGTTGCCTTCCTTGTTGTGAGAAGCAGAACAATCCATCGAAGACGGTTCACCCTTGGGAGCCCCCTACAATGCCATGGCAACGTATCCACGTTGATTTCGCAGGTCCTTTTAAAAATCTATACTTCCTCATTGTAGTTGACTCCTATTCAAAATGGTTGGAAGTGGAACCAGTCAACTCAGCAACATCACAGAGAACCATAAAGGAATTACGAAACATCTTTTCAAGGTTTGGATTGTCATGCACAGTTGTCTCTGACAACGGACAGTGTTCACATCACATGAATTTCAGACTTTTCTCAAACTGAATGGTATCAGTCACAAGAGAACGGCACCGTACCACCCATCATCCAACGGCCAGGTGGAACGTTATGTCCAGGTCATAAAGAAAGGTCTCAAAGCTAAGTCATCAGAACCCGGGGGACATCAACCTAAAACTTTGCAGACTACTAATACAGTATCGAAGAACCCCACACACTGGAACCGGTCTGAGTTCATCTGAGTTACTTCTTGGAAGGAGAATCAGAACAAAACTTGACATTCTACTAGACACAAGACCTAACGAGAACATCGAATCTAAAGATCCTAAAAGGAAGTTTAAAGTTGGAGATTGGGTCCAATTTAGAAACTTTGACAACAAATCTCAAAGGTGGAAATACGGACGGATCATTGAAAAAGACGGGCACTTACACTACTGGATAGAATACAAGGGGAAGAAAGAAAGACGTCACGTAGATCAAATACTTACAACCCAACAAGACGACGGTATCCAGTACTCAAGAGGAGAGCCAAAACTGCTAGGATGGCCAACTTCTAATCACCAAGAAGTCAATGTACATAATAATGAAAATATTCTCAAGCCACAAGGACATTTGAGAGTTACAAATGAAGAAACTGAAAAGGTCATTCAACCACGATCTGAAGGAAACGGAGAAACTGATGATGCATTATGTAAAGGAAATGTTGACATTTTACCCGCACCAGTTTTGCCTGAATCAACAGAATTGAGAAGATCAACGAGACAAAGGAAACTGGTAAAACGATACGGTTATGACTAATGTATCTGAAAATCTACAGAGTGAATTAAGGAGGGAGGACTGTTATATCTCTGAATACTTAATATTTATTAGCATGTGTTCTTATAATCAGATGATTGTATTTATCTAATGTTTATGTTTATGTTTTCAAGTTTTACTTTTGGGTATAAAAACCATCTATTTTTACATATTTATTAATCATTTATTTGAATACGAAACAGTTATATGACGGCTACTTAGTTAAATATCAATCAGTTATATGACGGCTATTTAGTTAAATAGCAATTAGTTATACAGTATGATGGCTATTTAGTTAAATAGCAATTAGTTATATGACATTAAATGCTTTAAGATGATATATTTTCTGACTTTTGATTTTAGGTTTGCACTTTTGTGCTGTACAAACAAAGACCTTTAAAATCAGGTATAACTCAAGGTAGGCTTAAATTTAAAATTTCTAAGAATTCCTTCCTGGACCATCCCCTTACTATACGAAACACAAGTAAATCATGTCTAAATTTTTGGGATAGAGAAATGTAAATAATTGCAAATTTGAATTACGTTTCTTTCAATAGTTTTAAAATTAATGAATATATTCCAAACTTTTTCCCACCCTGTATGATTTAAAACGTTAAACGTACACTAAACATATTTGGTAAGCGTTTAGGATCAATATACGAGAGCTGTCAGCCAGAGCCGGATATAAGCAGTATATGGAATCATAAAGAGATCATTTATATTCCGCGGGCGAGCAGTTATGCACTGGACCAAGCAGTGATAAAATAACGGGGCCAGACCTTTTGTTACCGATATATCCGTGTGACAGTAAGTCACTCAATCAGCATTTTCATAAGTGATTTTAAATTATTTCTGAAAAATATGAAAAAATTGATCTTAATTCAAAGGTGAGTAGAGTAATATATCACATTACGATATCTACGTTTTTTTCTTAAAAATATGATAAATACTTAAAATTAAAAATCTGGTAACTATGCACTTCTTAACTTGTAAAAATACGATTTCTTATTGAAAAAGTGGTGAAATATTAGTTTATATCTCTTGAGAAGGTTGAATTAAAAACTTAGTTTATACCCAAAAATCTAATGACTAGTTTTTTTATCTGATCGTAAAAAATTTTTAATCGATATTTTACAAAATGTTTTCTTAATTTACATATTTTTATGCTATACAGAATATCTAAACTAAAATAATTTTTTCGGTCCGGAAAATACAATTTTTACTTACCTAACCAAACATAACCTAACTTATCGTAATTGTCTATTTATTCAACAACAAATCGTATAAGTGGGAGTATAGGTGAATTTGGTTTTTGTGGTTAACAGTTGGTGTTTACAACGATCGCGATCGAGTATTTTTCCATCATAGCTTGAGAAATAATTGTTAAAAATCAAAATAGTTTTCAAATTCGTATTTAGTGCAAAAATTGACGGAAATATGTCAACATTACTCAAAGCTGTGACATTGTTTTTTTTTTTTTTTTTTAATTTTTTGGTAAAATACTTTTGACAAATAGTTAGGTGTCAAGAAATTGCATGGTAAAAAAAGGCTACACTTTAAAGCTTTCAGTTGAAACGGTTTGATATGAAAAATAGTGATTCTTATACTACTAAACAATATTCTTGAGCGATACAAATAGCGCCCACTAGCGATACCGATAGTCAACATCCTCATGCGCGTGATACTAGCACGGTCCTCTTGTGGCTGTGTGGCTCGGATTCCACGTAGAAACGTAGGTCCCTTAGTTGCCGTAGCTACTGAGCAATTAATAAATATCTCTTCCTGAGGAACAGAAGACCTTAGTTAGTAACACTGACTACACTCGTTCATCTACACTCATCACACTCATTCACCCCTCATATTCGCCCATATCTCTACGATCAACGGCTTACAAATGAATAATGAATACTGAGACATCAAAAAGGTTTTGGAGCGAAGACACAACGACTACAGCTAGAGTAGATTGAAAACGGAATCGAGTCTGGATAGCTACGTTAGTATGATGTAGCTACATAAAAAACACCCTTTTTGCTGAGTCAAATTGTGGGATATTAGAACCTGTACGAAATCCTTTGGATTTCACTTTGCGAATCTGACATAAAATTTCCACCATGCATACTTTCAAAGTGGCTAAATAAATAATTTCTATTGCAAAGTGCTTTGCTTTAGCAAAAATATGTATTTCATTATAAAAACTTGAAATATAATGTATTTTTTAGATTTAAATCTACAATAACTATGGTTCACTGGTGACAAATTAAAAATTAACTTCATTTTTCATGTAACATAAACTTAACTATAGTAACAGGAATGACAACGTAATCGTTCAGTATATTTTCTATTGAACCTTGCACAACTGTAATATCCGCTCATATGTTTGTTTCCGGAAAACCTATTTGAACTTAACTATCCATAATGCAAACAAAACTGATATTCTTTCGATGAAAGGATATTCTAAGTAATTTAGCTTTCGATATTTTCCCTATACATACATACATATTACTTATACCCTATACTTATACATAGCCTATATTGTGTTTACAATAGTTATGAAATATACACTTACTAAAATGTCAAGAATTATCCTATTTAATACTAAACAAACTAATAACGCTGTTATTTAAACAGCAATTCGTGGATATTTAAAATTACTACTTGAATAACAGTTTTGAAATATATTACAATATTTTTTTGACACTTTAACAGTTTGAGTTAAAAATAACTAAACAAAAAAGCTGCTTCATTATATAAAATGTATTTTATCTGAGACTTCCACCCTAAAACAGAAGGACATCCCTTCTCTCGGGTGAAAATTATTTCTCTATAGAACTGTTGTATTACTACACTTATATATAGTTTATAATCACTTAAATTTAGTTATTTTTTCTATAGCACAATTTATTAGTGTTTAAGTAATTTATGATATTAATTATATTCTCATGAACTGTAAAAATAACAATTATTATTATATTTTGTGCTTTGAGTGTTTCTGAAGGATGATCAGGTAGAATGACGACTTAGAAAAGTGCCTTATAGCAAGAGCTTTAATTAGTGACATTACTTTATCAAAACCATAGAAGTTTTCCTTTTACTTATCACAAAATTTACAATCAGATTGCATTTTACTGATAGCAAATTTACAATTTCTTTCTTTGTCTATTAAATAATTAGTTTTTATTTCATTAATAGAAGCATACGTCACATTAACAATGAGAAAACAAACAATTTGTTGACAATTTCCTTTACTTTCCGTATTTCAAAGTTACATTCAAGATGCTTTCATACAATTTAAATCATGTATAACTATACAATAGTAGTTTTGATCCACTTAATGAAATTTATTTCACCTTCTAGTCATCCTGATAAAATAAATAAAACACATTGGATTTATTTATATATTACAACGAGATAAGGAATTTTAGTTTTCCTGTATTTTAATTTTATTTCTGGCATTTAAAAACAAATAAATAATACTTTAAAAGGTTTTGTATACTCACAAGTTAACAAATAACAAATTACACCCCATCTGTGATTTCAAGACGAAACGTTGAATCTTTTCAGTTCATTTAGAATTATTTTTAGCTCAGTCTGAGGGAAAGTTAATATCACTGCCCTGTCCAGAGGGATGAGAAATTAATGAATTACTATTATAAGGATGTATTATAAAAAACAAAAGTCATTTACGAGACCGTTGTAAAAATAAAGGGCGCGTTAAACCCAATTTATATGGTAATAATGTCCCCCCTTCTTGTTATGGAACAACAGTCACTGCTTTAATTTAGCACCTTTATTTTTAGGTGTAAACAATGAATTTATATAGGTTATGTCATTCATAGTAGCAGACAATGTAATATATTAATAGATGTACATTTTCAGTGCAGATGATTCCTTCAACAATATTAAGATACTACTAATCTAGGCGAGATTACTGTCTACATGTCTGTAGAAACCTTTATTTGGACTCTGTCTCAGAGCTGTAACTTAGGACTTAGTATTGTTGAGTAGGTTACAGAATGAATAATTCATTTATTCAAGTTCTATTCTCAGTCCTCTATTACAGTCATTACGTCCACTATAAAATAGGACAATCAAAACTGATAGTCCACCCACCCCACCCAGCACGCATCTGAACAGGCTCACCTACCTCAACCTGCGTAGTTCTTACTTAACAGGCCCACCTACCTCACCCTGCTCACTTCTTACTTAACAGGCCCACCTACCTCGTCCGGCTCACTTCTTACTTAACAGGCCCACCTACCTCACCCTGCTTACTTCTTACTTAACAGGCCCACCTACCTCACCCTGCTCACTTCTTACTTAACAGGCCCACCTACCTCGTCCGGCTCACTTCTTACTTAACAGGCCCACCTACCTCACCCTGCTCACTTCTTACTTAACAGGCCCACCTACCTCACCCTGCTCACTTCTTAATTAACAGGCCCACCTAACTCACAATGCTCACTTCTTACTTAACAGGCTCACCTACCTCACCCTGCTCACTTCTTACTTAACAGGCCCATCTACCTCACCCTGCTTACTTCTTACTTAACAGCCCACCCACCTCACCCTTCGTACTTATTAATTAACAGCCTACCCACCTCACCCTGCGTACTTCTTACTTAACAGACCCGCCCACCCCAAGAAGTGCACTTATTAATATGCCAACCAACCTTACCCAGCATATTTCTCAAACAGGCCACCCACCTTACCCAGTTTCTCAACAGGCCCATTCACCTTTCTCATGGTATGTCTTAACCGGCGTATCCAGCGTGTTTCCTAACAGGCCGATTACTTGAAATAGCCTTATCTCAGATAATTCATACTATTTGTTTTAACATGTTAACTCATGTTTAAGTTAAGTCAATAGTCGTGATATTTTTACGATTATACTGCTAAGGTAAGAATTTACATCGAACAGCTGATCAAAATTTACAGATTCCTTCTAGTAATTAAATGTTTTGATTAATGATTCCTTTTACTTTCTCCCATATGCGTTAGCATAGAGAAAGTTGGTGATTGTCCAAAAATACCTTTTTAAAAGTTAGTCTAAAAATCCATTTTAGGGTCCCCTGAACCCAAAAAGTCGGTTTTCGAAAAAAATTTTATGTCTGTCCGTATGTGTGTGTCTGTCTGTGTGTATGAGTAGTTCGCTGGAGACCAAACGGATGAATAAATGTTTATGAAATCTGGTATGTAGGTGTATTTAGCCAATATCTCTAGACAACTTTTCCCCTTTTTGAAGTTATACTTCTTTGCCCCCCTTAGACACTTTGGGATGGGATGTTGGTCGAGAAACCGCGTCACGCTGAAAAGTAAGAACAAATTTTTAAGAACTATCGATTAATCGATTGTTAATCGAAGAAATTTAATCGAAGAAATTACTGATAATGATAATATAGGTGTATAATATAATAATGAAGTCACGTATAATATATTGAAGATAAATATATTGAATAATATTGAAAAATGTCTTATATTTCATTTATATATCCTGTCTGTTTGTGTGCGTGAGTGGGTGTATGAGAATGGCCAAAGAAGTATAACTTCCACCGTGTGGTCCGACGCACACCCAATTTTTTTTTTTTAATGTTATTGTTTTTTTTATTTTTATGGGCAAAAAACATACAAAATTTGGATTTTCTCAAAATTAGTTTTAACGATTTTGATTAAATTGTCAGAAAAGATGTAAATTTCAATTTAAAATATTTTAACAAAAACTGCATGTCTCTAACTTTTTTTTGAGTTATGGCACTGAGTTTTTTTGAGTTTTGAGACTAGTTTTTGAGTTATGGCAAAACAACAAATTTAGGAATCAAACTGGTAATTTTCAAAGTTCGATTTTTTAGTGTTTAGTATGGGAGAATGTTTGTTGCCAAATTCTTTGGAACCATTTATTATAGAAGTTTTTCAACTTCAGAAGCCAGGAGAGGAATAATGAAATAAGAGAAGAAAATTCAACTTTCGTGCCCATTTTTAAATTACCAAATTATCTACCAAGTTATATGTCTCTGACTATTAAATGTTAAGCTGACATATATCAGAGACATATAAACTGACGAACTATCAGAACAATTATACAAAAAGAGATTAAATAATTTCATAACCATGCCTTACGACCTAACCTTGATTAATTGGCTAG
Organism: Stictocephala bisonia; assembly: GCA_035578905.1. Lineage (NCBI taxonomy): Eukaryota > Metazoa > Arthropoda > Insecta > Hemiptera > Membracidae > Stictocephala > Stictocephala bisonia. The sequence continues at coordinate 31,420 of JAQJVL010004672.1, forward strand.
CACTGGCGATTAAATAGATTTTGTTTGGTTCTGTTTTAAAGAGTGATATTTATATTAAAGCTGCTAAACGTTTGAATATTCATTACTTAATTGATTCTTTTTTGTTTAAATTTTGAAACGTAATTGAAATTGTAATCACCACAATACTATTATATAAAATCAAAAAACGATGTACTCACTCATCACAAAATAACCGGAACCATTGAAAAGATTTTTTTGAAATTTGGAGGAAAGTTAGCTTTTGTACGTATATTAGAGCCACTAAAATCTTTTCGAAATTTCATTACAATGGGGAGAAAAAGCCCCTCAATGTTTCTTTTTCCAATAACATTGGCATTAATATAGTTTAATAATTTATTTCGAACAGCTGAAAAAAAAAACATGGCACAAAATCTAGGCTAAATTGGTTTTCATTGTTAAATGTTTAAGGTAAGTTCCACTAACCCTGACATGATTTCACTACTTTGCATCCTCCTAAAGTAGGCTTGTAGGGTTTTGTAGACTATGAAAACTTATTACTAGGAGGATGGCCAAGGCTAAGTGTTTATGTTGATGTGATGGTTTAGAGAGTAACACGGAGGAAGTGTAAGCAAGCGTAGAGTACCACTCCGTAGCGAAGCTGTCGGTTATATGTTATATATCCAACTACCATGATTGTAATGTTACTTACACAAGCGTTTTTCGACTTTTCGAGACTGTTTTTATTGTATGTTTAGAACCCATATTTTTAGTTGAACGGACATTCATTCAACGGTCTAAGAAAAGTCTGAAATGTTCTTCACCTTGAGCTTTTCTTTGGATATCCCTTTTATAGGGAGAGTTGAAACTTAATCTTGTTGTCACAGCCAACAATATAAAGATTCCTTGATAAACTCCTGGTTTTACGCCGTCCTGGACCTTTTTGCACATAAATCAATCTCAGGAAGGAACGAAAAACTCACCCAAGACTCACTTAGTCCTCAATATATTCACCTGTAACAAAACAAAAAAAATTATATTTTTATTGAAAAAAAACTTTACTCAACAGTTTACATGGGCCTGCAGGCCTGTGCGTGAACTTTATTCAACGAGTGAAGTACCGACCGTTAGCTCAGTGGGGATTCGAATCTTGGATCTTGCCCTCCGCAGTCCTAAGCCTTTAGGCAATCGATATAGAGTTAGTGTGTACGTAAATTAAATTGACTTTACCCAATATAAACAATATAGAAACGTTTTTCAGAATACACGTGTTTTCTTAACCAACTTATCTGCTCATGTGCTCTCTCGAATTTCTTTTGAGTATAAGGCTAACATAAAAGTTAACTTTGAAAATAATTTAAAATACACAATGTAATGTGCATTAAGTCGAAAAGGGTGTAAAATTTTATAAGTCCTAAAATTCAATTAAACTAAGGATGTTCATTCTGTTGTAAAGATCCATCAGATATACGCGAGAAAATGAGAGTAGGCCTTCATGTTTCTAAGAAAAACGCATTTCAGTACTTTCTCAAAGTGGCTATTGAAATATACTATTTGAAAGTCGTTTTTATTTCATCAGCTTCAACAGGATATTAGCTCAAAATTTATGATTTTTATTTTGAAAATTTAAAAAATCTGGTTACAATAATTTTAGAAATAAAAATGTAGTTGTAATTTGTAAGAGAACGATTTTTGTGAATAATTAATTGACACAAACTACTAGTTTGCTAAAAACTGCTAGTATGACACAAACTGCTAGTACGACACAAACTACTAATATGACACAAACTTCTAGTATGACACAAACTGCTTGTATGCCATAAATCACTAGTATGCCACACTGCTAGTATGACACAAACTGCTAGTATGCTTCAAACTGCTAGTATGACACAAACTTCTAGTATAACACAAAATGCTAGTATGGCACAAACTGTTAGTATTCCATAAATTACTAGTATGACACACTGCTAGTATGACATAAACTGCTAGTATGCTACAAACTACTAGTAAGACACAAGCTACCAGTATGGCACAAACTGATAGTATGACACAAACTTCAAGTGTAACACAAAATGCTAGTATGACACAAACTTCTAGTATAACACAAAATGCTAGTATGGCTCAAACTGCTAGTATGTCATAAATTACTAGTATGACACACTGCTAGTATGACATAAACTGATAGTATGCTACAAACTGCTAGTATGACACAAACTGCTAGTATGACACAAACTGCTAGCATGATACAAACTGCTTGTGTGCTTAAGTTGTTGTTGTCAATGAAACGTTCATACTATGGAGTTACACAGTATCAGCCTTACCCAGAATTCGGCCGCAGACCAATCTTTTTTAGTACGATTATTACATATTTTTTCCCTTAGACATTCTTTTACATATTTGGATTCTAAACAAGAGAACTTTTAACTCTTCATTTCTAATAAAGCACTTCTTGAAAAATTAGATTATTTTAATCAAATGTTTACAATTTTGGTTAACATACAACTAAATATTTAGTCCATTTAAAGCCGTAATTTACCTGTCTAGGTTTAATCGTATGCAAGTTTACGAGAACCCAATAGAACCTTTCGTATTTAAGTGATTTACAAGCGCCCAATTGAACCTTTCGTCTGTAAGTGGTTTACGAACGCCCAATGGAACCTTTCGTCTGAAAGTGGTTTACGAACGTCCAACGGAACCTTTCGTCTGTAAGCGGTTTACGAACGTACAACGGAACCTTTCGTCTGTAAGTGGTTTACGAACGCCCAATGGAACCTTTCGTCTGTAAGTAGTTTACGAGCGTCCAACGGAACCTTTCATCTGTAAATGGTTTACGAGCTTCCAACGGAACCTTTCGTCTGTAAATGGTTTACGAGCGCCCAATTGAACCTTTCGTCTGTAAGTGGTTTACGAGCACCCAATTGAACCATTCGTCTATAAGTGGTTTACGAACGTCCAATAGGACCTTTCGTCTGTAAGTGATTTACGAAATCCAACGGAACCTTTGGCCTGTAAATGGTTTACGAACGTTCAATGGAACCTTTCATCTGTAAGTGGTTTACGAACCTTCAATGGAACCTTTCGTCTGTAGGTGATTTACGAACCTTCAATGGAACCTTTCGTCTGTAAGTGATATATGAACGTCCAATGGAACCCTTCATTTGTAGGTGATTTACGAATCTTCAATGAAACCTTTCGTCTGTAGGTGATTTACGAACCTTCAATAGAACCTTTCGTCTGTACGTGGTATAAGACCATCCAGTTAACTTTTTCTACGTGAAAACCATTAACGAGTTTCACGAGATAGACATATTAATTCTCGTTACCAAAATTAAATTCACTCGCTGTATGTAGCTTTTACTTAGTTTACAGAATAATTAAAAGTGAAGAAAATTGTGTATGCTTTGAATAGAATCTCTGCTTGAATGGAAAACGTATGGGACCTTTTGAAACGAAAAATGGAACAGTTGCAATTATTGAAGTAATATTAAGTAGTGATGAATAGTTGTATGAAAATTGCTGTCACGTTATAGGGCCTTTAACAGAGTGACTATTGCAACACTATAGTGCAGAACTAACGACACGTATCTTACAGAATATTTTAATGGAGTTCAAAATATAACATAATGAACCTATTATTGTATGTTACGGTTGAACAAAAATGGAAATAAAGTACACCAGTGTCAACACTCATGTCAATTTAATATATAAAGACATAAATTATATAATTTATCTTTTTATGAGTTCTTTTGTTAGTAGAACGTTTTTTTTTTTTTTTACTTACTTAAAAAATAAACTATTACACTTCCCAGACATAAGTATCTGTGTACACTCATTACTCATTTTAGAGTTTTAAGCTAAACCATGACGCGAATAAAATAAATATTACAGAAATGTGGAAGTCGTTGTTGTTGATTCAGTACACTCAAACTGGATTCAAACTAACTTTCGTTTTTCTTTTTTACTATAGGGTCTCACCGACAAGTTTTGTATAATATGGTGAGGCCTAGATTTTGTAGGCGATTAATAAACAATAAGTACATATAAGTGTAATATAGAGAGACTATTAATAACTCGGAGGAAACCGCCATTATGTGAGCTGTGTAGGGTTGAAGCACCCTTGTGTTAATCCTCTTACACGTAGATGTTCATTGAGACAGACACATGCCGCATGAATGTTGTGTGTTTCATGACGTCACCTACGTACTGAGCCACAGTGTCGACTGAACAACAGTTGTCAAGGAAACTTATTGTCATGGGGTGTTTTGGAATTTATTTATATTACTTTACGAAACATTATTCAAACCTTTTGTGACATTTTCTCTCTAGCTGAATCTTAATTGATAAACTCTTTTATCTTACATGTACAGATATTTTCATATTCCAACTAAATTTTTTTGTGTGGTGTTGTTATTGATTGGTAGACATTATTTGGAGATTTTCAATGCTTCAAGCGTTTAAGGACACAATCACAACGTTTCGACAGGTACGATTGATGCCGTCTTCAGACGTTACTTACTACCTTATCCTACATTTACAACTAGTGTTTTATTGAATTAGTATAGCTGAAGGAGAAACAATTAGTTTTAAATGTAGGCTAAGTAACACATGAAAACTACAGGAGTTTATCATATCTATCAAAAAGTTGTGATTATTTCCTTAAGTCCTTGAAGTATTGTAAATCTGCAAATATTGTCTACCAATAATAAACAATCCAATTCCAAAACATAACTTCAAAACAACAGTGTTTTTATTATTATAATATGTATTATACATTTATGGAATTCACACAGTATATATACAATGCATTTTATGTACGATAAATATGTTAAAAAAATATTTTCTGTCTATAAAAAAATAATATTTGCAATTTATATAATTATTGAAACGAGAACAATTATTGATTATACTAAACAAAACTATAAATTGTATATCAGAATGTACATAATATTCATGAATATAACGATAAACAACCATCGTACTTAAAATATATCGTATAACATGATTTACCAACATAAAGAACGAACAAATATAACAAGAATGACTGGAAAAGAACATTAGAAAATTAATGTAAATTTTTTTGCAATTCCATATTTCCTTGAACACTAAATACAAAACAGGTTTTACCATTTATTTTCATAGTCTCTGATGGTAATTATTTCATTTCACAAAAGGGGGTCTCATGGAGTGTTATATTACGTTCCTTGCAGAAAGACCCGGCTCCTATTGTACTTGTACAGTTCAAGTCCAGAACTAATTCCTGTTTAGACATTGTCGGCAATGCTCTTTTTTACCACAATATACATATTTTGTAAAGTTTTAAGGAAGTATTACACGTGAGGCCATGCTTGTGGGCTCTCTGATAAACAGTAAGGTGAGAATGCGAGACAGTCAAAATTGTGTCTTGTAAGCTAGTTGTCTTTTAGTTTATGTCTAACTATTCCTTATCATTTATTATAATCTATAGAAAAAACGATAAAATACAAAATTGAGGACTAAAACGTTAAAAATTACACGTAACTCAATATAAATAGTTAAAAGCAGCAAGCAAACAGTTCAAAAACTATATAAACACGATAAACAGCATAGTGGCACTGGCAGAGAAAAGAAGCGCTTGTACATGCTCAAGAACAAGTCCACGCGTGTAATACCCAGTTATTACACTTTGATATATACAGAACATACATTTATATTGTGAACTAGATGTGTGTGAAAGTGAGTTATTTAACGTGAAGCGTTGTTTCAGAAATGTGCCGACAAGAAAGTGTCCGACAAGCGTGTGTACTACACGTTCGCGCGCACTGTGGCACCCAGCACCAAGGTCTCCAAGTCTGTGGTGGCGTTGCTGCACGCCTTTGACTGGCACAAGTTGTGTTCTAACGTGAAGTGTTGTTTCAGAAATGTGCCGACAAGAAAGTGTCCGACAAGCGTGTGTACTACACGTTCGCGCGCACTGTGGCTCCCAGCACCAAGGTCTCCAAGTCTGTGGTGGCGTTGCTGCACGCCTTTGACTGGCATAAGTTCGTCGTCGTTGCGGGGAAGAGTCCGGCCTGGGGTGGACAGGTTAAAGAAGCCATCAAGGTACTAAGTCATTCTTTATCTTTGATATCGTATATTCAAACTGAAACCTGCGTCACAAACAATCCTTTGTCTGTGTAGAGCTGCATATGCTTCATTATTTGTTTACTTTACTTTAGTTTTCTCAAATCTTCTAACCGTATACTAAATTCATACTATTAAAATGATAATGGATTAGTTATTTTAATGGGTATATCGTTCAAAGTTCGTTAAGGATCTAAAAATATGTTTACAGTCTTAATTGATAGTAAACCAGATTTACTTCGTTCTTATGCCTCGTGTTAAGAAAACAGTGAGTTGATGTTATTGTTTTCATACGTCGCTAATGTTTGTTATTAACAATTCTATTTGTATCTTGATATCTATTTTATATACTTAAATATTAGATTAATATAATACGTATATTTAGTGTTCTAATATCATGTAAAAACTAAATATAACTTATTTGTACTATAAGGGTTTCCTAGTAATTCAAACTTGTCATATTTACATTCTGAGACATTCTTTGTCGTTGGATTCTTGAAGCTGACATTTTATGATGGTTATAGAAGTGTTGTCAATTAGAATACTCGTTACAGGCATCTTGTTTTACTAAGAGTTTGTTGTGTTATGATCATACAATGTAAATAGGTGTGCTGTCGTAAGCCAGTTTTGGTATGTTATTATTATTATTATTATAAATGGATGACAGCATGGAGGAATTCACAAGAATGTTTAGTCTACACTGAATGTATTTGAATTTAACGAGAGATGAATTTAGTGTGTTACATTTAGTCTGAGATATATCGTTAATATGATTTAACATTACAAATTAACTAAAACATTATTAATTAAACCCAAACTTGTTAACTGATGTCAGCTAAACAGTCTGAAATGAAATGCGTAGATAAATTGAACAAGAGAGACTTAAATATAAACAATGACAACGGACACATTTTTAAAATGCAATCAATCTGACGTCCTTGACGGTTGAATGACAGTTTATATCAATGAACAATATCAAATGAAAAACACGCAAATTTGATCAGTTTTGATCGGTTTTTATCGATAGGAGAAAATAATAACACAACGAAAAAATGTATAATATACTAAACTTTCATAGCGATTCAAATGGCATAATAGAAATTTAAGTGAAATTAGATAAAGTACTCAAAAGCGTAGACAACGAAATAACTGAAAAAAATTAAACTAAAAAATCAATATTGAAATTAATATTGTGAAAAAAACACATGTAAATTTATTTTGCAATTTTCACCTGTTAGTTAAATCAAGAAGCTAACTGACTGGATATTTCTTATAATTGCAGATATTTTGGTTTATGAACTAAATATTTAATCATGGAATATGTAACTTAAACGGAATTGTTTCAGTATGTAAGTTTAGTTGTACAATTAACATGGCCTTTGTTCCAGTTGTCACAGCATAAAACATTGTCATGTAATAGTGTAACCCATTAGTAGAACGTTGTAGATGTACACTGCACCATTGTCGTCCAATTAGTGAATTTGAAGCAGCTTTTATCCCAAAGCTGTTAACACTTGTTGAAAAGATTTAAATTTTAAATTTATTTACGTTAGGAGCAATTTAAATTTAATTTAACTTTTCTTCAAGATAGTAAAATCATTTTCCGACATCAATATGATTACATAAAAGATAAAAGTACAGTCAATGCCATATTTCATTTAACCAATCAAATAGTTTCTGCTCTTGATGAGAAATGCTTTGCAGCTAGTGCCTTTATTGATCTAAGCAAAGCATTCGATTTGGTAAACCATGGACTTCTATTACAAAAGCTTCAAAATATGGGCATTCGAGGCATTCCCTTGGATTGGTTTCGGTCTTATCTGAGTGGGCGGCGTCAGGTTGTAAAGATTCCTTACATAGATACCACAAACACTCTTCAATTCTGCTTCTCTGAGCAGGAGTCAGTCCTGACGGGCGTTCCGCAGGGCTCGGTTCTCGGACCCTTGCTTTTCTTATTGTTCATCAATGATGTTGGAAGAGATCTTAGCCTTGCGGATGTTTGTCTGTTTGCAGATGACACCACTGTGACCGTCACGGGACCTTGTAGAAAATCAGTTGAACAAAACCTTTTTCAAGAAGTAAATAATTTAATACAGTGGTGTCACAGTAAATATCTTAAAGTCAACACTGAAAAAACAACACTTCTAGACTTTTCAATTCGTAATAGGGATGATGTGGGTATGTCTTTTATTTTCGGTGAGACCATGGTATTTTCGTCTGAAAGGGTTCAATTTCTAGGTGTAGAGATTGACGAAAATTTAAAATTCCATGGCCACATTAAGAAAACTGTAAGTCTATAAGTGGTGGATTGTTTATCTTGAGAAAGCTATCTCGGTTCACAGATATAAATCTCCTTTTAACAGTATATTATGGTGTTATATATCCGCATTTGATGTATGGTGTTTCTATTTGGGGTGCTCAGTTATCCAAAACTGAATACATTTTCAGACTTCCAAAAACGTGCCATTAGAATCATATTCAAGCTTGGTAAAACAGAATCATGCAAAAAATATATTTAAAAAGTACAAAATACTAACCTTCCCTGCAATATCATGTTAGAAACCTTATTGTTCGTAAAGAAAAATCATAACCTTTTTATAACAGAACCACATCCTAATCATTATCACCTCCGATCACGCTCTAACCTATCAGTTCCGAAACACAGAACCACCTTTTCAGAAAGCCACCTACTTCATAAGGGAATCTGGCTGTATAACATGTTACCTGATTGCTTTAAACGAAATCTGGACTACCGTAGTTTTAGAGCACAAATTGAAGGCTGTCTTTATTGATCTTGCACCCTACAAGGTGGAAAACTTTAAAAAAATGTTATGACATGTTTATATTTATAAGTAAATTTAGTTTTAGTTATGACTAGTGCTTATGTACCCATGTATCTTGTGGCACAATAAAGAATTGAATTGAATTACATATTTCATTATTACATTGATATAATATGTATTTGAAGCATAAATACAAATTGAAGCATAAACCAGTGTAATTATACAGATAATTACTAGCATTTATTTTATTTTTATTTATTTTTTATTATTTTTTTTATTTATTCATAAGACGCCGATCGTCAAGATATGGGCGAATATGGATTTCGAATGAGTGTAATGAGTGTAGATGAGCGAATGTAGTCATTGTTACAAACTAAGGCCGACTATTCCTTAGAAAGTGTCATTAATTAATAGCCCAATAACAAATGAACAGCCGGTGGTTATCAGCTGATCCCTTTCAAAATGTATTATGACTCTGGGATCAGACTGAGAACATTTAGCACATGAAGCTGGGATTGAACCAACGACGCTACCGACCAATTTATATTTGTTTTTGTAGCATTATTGACCATTTTTGTAGCTTTATCAGCAATTACTATGGTTCGTTAGATTCTGAAAGCATTTTTTCTTTGTATAATTATTTGAGGTTATTCCAATATTAAATAAAAACTGATTGAGATCACCTCAGAGATATACATAGATAAATTTTCCACCATTTACCTGAAGTATATTTCAAATTTGGTTCTTGAATTAGTAAAATTGTACTCGTAAAATATAGAATGATTATGCAAGTAAATTTGATTTAAATTTGATGGTACCGCTGAAAATGCCAATTTAATTAATATTATAAAAGATGAGCTAAATTATTTTTTAATATGTTATAGAGATTAAAAAGAAGCTAATACTTAATCTTGGTACAACAACATTTTTACATGTACGATTTTTAAAATTTTTATGTAAAAATGCAGATGTACATAAACATTAATATATCTAATTTTCTAATGGACAGAAATTTAAAAAAAAACCTAGTCATTCTAAAGAATGAATGAGTGTAATGAGTGTAGATGAACGATTGTAGTCATTGTTACTAACTAAGGTCGACTATTCCTCAGAAAGAGCTATCTATTAATAAACCAATAGGCTATTAAACCCTATTGGCTATTACCAATAGGCTATTAAGGGCAACTAAGAGACCTACAGCTTTACGTGGAATCCGAACCACATAGTGTTGGTCCGATTTTTAGCTAATTTACAAGCCTGACACTTAGTGCTCTTCCCTATCATCTGAACCTTGACTACCATCAAACACGGATAAGTACCCAGACTTCTCTAGTAGTGTCCACGTCGATGGCAACCATTGAGTGGATCCAGTGTTAGTATTAAGAATTTTAATGCTTCAATTGTAATTATTTAGCTATTTTAATACTTAGATTTTAATAATTAAACTAATTATCTATATATAAAAAAAAAAAAAAAAAAAAAAAAAAAACAAACACACACAAATCAAGTTTCCGTAAAGTTATTTTTGATAGGTTTATTTATTAACTAATGCTATGACACTTTAGTTTAATTTAAATAATAATAGACCATGAGATTACAGTAGCAAATGGCTTCAGCTGAGCATTCGTTCTGTTAATGACACACATAAAAATAAGAAATATATCAACTTCCAATAAAAAAGTATTTTTCCTTTATCCCAAAAAACCTGAGTAGTATAGGGTGTTTCTTTTAAAGCAGCTCTATTTACAAGTACAGGAAATGAAGAATTAAGATAATTATAAGTTCAAAGGTTGGTAGCCCTGGTTCTTCTTCTTCCTTGGCTATCAGCTGATTTGCATTGTTGCATTGTTGTTCACTTTATTTGGGTGTCGTGCAATGTTATTAAGTTGAGGTTAGAAACATGGTTAGAGGAAAGACCAGATAGTGTTTACTGTGGAGGAAATTTTTAAAACAAAATAGTTTTAAACAAACATGTCACTAATATCATGTATTTAGTAGTAATAAATTTTAATAAATAATCTATTTAGTAGTAATAAATGTGTTATAGGTGTATGTTTTGCTTGTCGTTTTTGTTTTAATCATGAGTTGCG